>PVJS01001811.1:0-91910 GCA_004027185.1 Glis glis
TGTAGCTCAGAGGTAGAACGCCCCTGAGTTCAATTCCCAGTACCACACACACACAAAAAGTGGTGTGGTGGTAAATCAAAGAGACCATGCCCATGCCCACCTTAATTAAGCCACATTAACATCTTAACCAACAGCATGAGCAAATGAAAACAAGAATATGTCATGGGGACAGAAGGATGTTATGTATTTTACCAAAATAATTCAGAAAGTCTTCAGACACTGGGTTATCAGGTCACTGAGGTCCTGCTCGTGGCACCTGGTCAGCCTTGGCACAGGAGCACACACTGAAGTGGGGCACTGGTGATGGTATTCCTAGCCAAGGTGATGAGAAGAGGGTATGTGTTCCAACCAAATTAGGATAACACACAGAGACACACAAGTGTTTGAGACAGAGAAAATCCCTAACCAGCAGTCCCACCTCTTGTTGACAAAACCCTCTCAATAAATCTTTATCAATAAAACAGTTTAAATCAATTAAAATAATTACACTAATCTGTTCTTGAAAGGAAAAGATGGGAAGGAAGGAAAGAAGAGGAAGATGGAAGGGAAGGGAAATGAAGAGAAGGAAGGAAAGAGTAGGGATAAGACATACAAAGAGAAAGCTTCATGGATTCTTTGAGCATGAGTAACTGGAAATGAGTTTTAAGGCTGAAGCTGTCACAGCATAGTGGCGAGTTTCCCTTGGTTCTTGTCACCCCAAAAGAAAGATTTCATTTGGGGGACACAGATATGGTAAGCATAAAGGGTTTATTGGGTGAGTTCACCAGGAAGGGCACAGAGCTGGCTAGTCCAGGAGTGGAAAAAAGGAAGGAGTCTGCCACATGGTGACTTCTTATGCCATCCAGAAATCCCACCCCTCCTCATGCATAGTAATTTTGGGACTATCACTTCTGGGTTTCACACCACAGCTTAGTGAAACTGTGCTAATGCGCCATGTTGGAATTTTGCCGCTGCTGTCTAAAGCTGCAATGTAAAGGCTGCAAGTCTCTAACCACAACAGGTTGGGGCAATCTCCATGTCCCTTCTCAGGAAGGCTGGCTGAATCCTCCAATCCTCCCATACCATTTCTTTCCCTGCCCTGCTCATCTCTACCTAACAAAGCCAGGAATCTGGAGTGGATGCCAGCATGAGAAATAAAGACTAAACTCCACCTGATTATATTATATATTAAACTCCTCAATTATATCACAAGATTCGAGTGACCTAAGTACCTGGCTTTGGTTTGAACTTTGGATCTACTTCTACCATACGTTGTGGGAACATTTCACCTGCATTGAGAAAGTAGCATATAAACAGCTCTACAACCTCAGAAAAACATAGGCCCCCATAGAGCAAATAAGGAAACTTCCTTTAGAGAGGCCCACAGTCAAGGGCAAATTTGGTCCCTAAAATGTAAATCCGGATGCTAGTGATCTCACAGGAAAAGTTACAGCAAAAATGAGAAAAAGCATAGAAGAAAATCTTCCATGAGAGTGTTGTTATCAGATGCAAAATTCAATGGAGAATACAGCATAGAGAGAACATGAAAAACTTTGTGAGTTAAAATATATTAAAACAGCAAACCAAATGCCCAGGAATAGAAAAACATCGCTCTGATAATTTTTACGGATACATCATCAAAAAGGGAAAGGGCCCCAAGCATCTCTATCATTAAACTTAATACTAGAGTTTTTAGTAAGCCTAATTAAAGAATAAGAAATAAGAGAAAGATAATGTACAGGATCAAGTAAAATTATATTCTGTACTGCAGACTATGATTTATCTATTTAGAAAATCAAAAATAGCTATCAAAATTAAAGAGAACTACTAAAATCAGAATGTAAAAGCTTACCTATTTATAGCTATAACCAATTAGGAAATAGAATTTTCAAAAATATTTCCATAGAAAACATGATTTTCTATTTTTATTACGAATATGTGTCAATGTGTTTCAGTCCTAAGTGTATTAAATATGTATTATAAGTGTAAATTGAGCACATACTGCAAATGAATTAAAAATATTCTTTTCCACAAAGCTTCAAATGTTATTTAACATAGTCTATAAGGAAAAATAGATACTAGGAAGAAAAGTTCAACAAGTAACAGTAGGGGAATTGGGTTCCCACATGAAAAAAATTAGATACATTTCACATTTAAAAAAAAACAACCACAAAGCCTTCAGATACATTAAAGTATTAGCTATAAAAAATAAAACTTTAAGACTTTTAGAAGAAAACAAATATGTAAATTATAAATTTTAGGAAAGATGAAGTAAAATTTATGAAACCAAAGTTGAAGTAAATTTAATTCCATCCCTCTGTGTCGAATTCTTACCTTTAAATAGAATAGAAATTCAGCTGGGCATGGTGGCGCACGCTTGTAATCCCAGTACTTGGGAGGCTGAGACAGGAGGATCGCAGGTTTGTGGCCAGCCTCAGCAACTTGTGAGGCCCTCTGCAACTTAGTGAGACCCTGTTTCAAAATAAAGAATAAAAAAGGGATGGGGGTGTAGCTCGGAGGTAGAACGCCCCTGGGTTCAATCCCCAGTACCACACACACACGAAAAAAAAAATAGAATAGAAATTCTTTAGAAATATCTGTGGAATACTTTAAAACTTAAATTGGGAATCAAAGCCACAAATAAAAGCCACTTAGAAATTAATAACAGTTGAAAATTACTCATTAGAAATTCTGTTGAAAACATGCTTAGTCTAAAAATCTGAGATAAATGCTATTTTAAAGTAAAAATAAACACACAAAACAAAACAATGGAAATAATTTTGAGAAGGAAATTAAAAAAGTCAATGAGTTTGAAAAGATAAAATAAATGTAATATATATTAAGAAATAATTTGGATTGTAAAAATTCCAGTAGTGGAATGAAGAAAGAAAAAAATATTAACCTCAAGCTTTCAAGTATTTTCAAAGTTCAAAGTAAAATAAACATTTTACTATTAAAAATGTCTATATTTATATGTACAAATAGGAATATTCCAGTTTCCATAATGAGGGAGGAAAAACAGAATAGATGTGTCATAAGATGGAAATTTTTAAATGCTAAATAAATATCTTCGAAAATTTTAACGGCCCCCCAATTTTTATAATTATTTCTTGTCATTTCATTTGTTTTGAAGCATAAGGTATACTTTGGAAGTTGAAGTCATTTTACAAGGCTAATGCAAATATCATATGAAATCTGGCAATGAGAGTAAAAAATTAAAAATAGAAATCAATCCCACTTATAAGTAGTAATGCAGCAATCAATATGGAAACCAGTCCTTAAACACACACACACAAACACATAAACACACACACACACACACACAAACACACACACATATACCAACAAATTCTTGCCCATTGTTTATTATATAGACTGTCACATGAAAATTACACCCAGATGAAACTTGGAAAACAAAACCATTTTACATAGAATGAATCATAGAGTACAATAAAAGTCTAATATGCCATGACAAAGCAGGGCCTATCCCAACAAGTTCCATAGTAATTGTGCAACATTGGGATATCAATTAATAAATGCATGTAATTGCAATGATAGGCCACAGGACAAGTCTTGTAATCATTCTGAGATGTGGAGAATATTAATAGAATAAATATCCATTCCTTCTTAGAAACTCCTCAGTGAATATATTTGAAAAGCCCTTCATATAAGAGAAAAATTTATCTAAATCAAATTGACAACTATCAAAATAACATTAGAATTTTAGAAAATTTCTCTTAAATTCAAAACAAGACTTTGACTGCTCATAGAAAACAAAATGAAATTAAAGTATTGTGGACAGCTAACCAAAGTAATAACAAATAGACAGAACAATTAAGATAGAAATAAAGAATATTTTCTACCTGGAAACCCCAAGATAAATGAGAAAAATTAGATATACTTGATATGTTCAAAAAGTTGGCTGATTTTAAAATCTTCATACCAAATCACTTAATTTCTTATGTCTGAGCTGCGCAATATGAGGGCCACTTGATCACACAAAACATTACCAGCCCAAGTTAAGAAGTCTTCTAAGTAAAAACTGCATAAAATTCAGACTTACAGGGAAAAAAAAATGTAAAGGAACTATTATATTTTCTAAATTGAAATGACTATATTGGACATAATTGAATGAAACAAAATATATTAATAAAATTAATGTTTCTTTTTACTTTTTAACATAGATATTAGAAAATTTTTAATTGCATAGTTGGCTTGAATATGAATCAAATATTTCTATTAAACAGCCCTGATTTATACAACTGAAATTTAAAAGAGAAGAAATAATATGATAGGGAATTTTTGCTCCCCTAAGAGCATTGCAAAGACAGTAAAAATCAATGAATAAAAATATAAGATAGTATAGGACAGGTGTAGAAACTTATATGATTAAAACTGTAACACTGCGGTCTGTGTGAGGGAAAGAGAGAAGCAAGATTGATTCATGACAGAGAAGGTTGCCGCCATGTTTCTGGTTTGAAAATCATAATGTCATATGGCAAAGTATAATTTGAATTACAATGCCTGGCACTCTGATTAGTATGTGTCAATATCAAGTCAGTATCAATACTGTAAAGAGATGCTTGATTGGAAGATTTGTTACAATTTGAATAATTTTACTCTGTGAGCCAATAGTGGACTATTTTTTTTTTCTTGCAGTACCAGGGATTGAACCCAGGGGTGTTCTACCTCCACGCTACACTTCTGGCCCTATTTTTTATACTTTATTTTGAAACCAGGTCTCACGAAGTTGCAGAGGGCCTCACTACGTAGAGAGAGAGAGACAAAGAGAGAGAGAGAGAGAGAGAGACAGAGAGAGAGAGAGAGAGAGAGCGAGCTGAGGCTGGCAGTGAACCCGGATCCTCCGGTCTCCGCCTCCCAAAGTACTGGGATTACAAGCGTGCGTCACCACGCCTGGCTAATAGTGGACTATTTTATCATAATAAACACATGAGAAAAGCCAAGAAATAGTTAAGTTAGAAAACTAAAGTTGGTACCTTTCCTGTTTCCAGGACAAAACCCAGTGCCTATGAGAATTAGAAAATAAAGGTGTTAAATTAGTGAACAATAAAACATCATTTAATAGTAGGCAAAGTATTTAACTGCATGGAAAAAAACAATAAAATTAAGTTATTTTTTGCATAACAAGCAAAATAAATGTTAGAGGAGTAAAGCTTTACATTTGGTATGATGCAAAATTAATAAAGTAACCTCTACAATTTAAGAATATAATCTTTTTAGCCTGGCATGGTGGTACACTCCTCTCATCCCAGTACTTGGGAGGCTGAGACAGGAAGATCACAGGTTCAAAGCCAGCCTCAGCAGCTTAGCAAGATGCTGAGCAACTTAGTGAGACCCTGTTTCAAAATAAAAATAAAACAGGGCTGGGGATGTAGATCAGAGGTGGAACACCCCTGAGTTCAATCCTCTTCTTCCTCTTCCTCCCTCCCTCCCTCTCTCTCTCTCTCTCTCTGTCTCATACACACACACACACACACACACACACACACACACACACACACACACACAGAATAATCCTGTTGAAAGGGAGACATACTAAGCATTTTACAAGTGTTGGAAGTATGATGGGAAAGATTATAAGGATATAGATGAGAATAAAAGAGGACACACTTTTTGACCTCAGTAGTGAGGAAAATGCAAACTTAAGAACACTAATTACTCAGAAATGGAAACTTATCACTTCTCATTAGATAAGCACTCTTTACTGGGAGAAGTAACAGATACCAAAGACTCTAAGGTCTTAGGAAGGAAGACACAATAAAGTTAAACTCATGCCAGACTTTTAATTAATTGACTGATTTCATCCTTCTCTTTCCCTCACGCCCGTTCCCTTGGTTGGAAACTCATTGAAGGAACTTGGTATCTTGATCTAAAATAATAGCAATGTGGTATGCATATAAATATTTACTTTCTCGTAACATAGAGCAATGTTTGTAGACTGAATTTTAGTTTGTGGCATGAATAAATATCACCTACCTGAACATGATTTTTTTGAATTATTTTGAAATGTCAGCTCTTAACAGACATAGCAAGTCATCTCTAAGTAATAAAACTTAATATTAGATTTGATTCCCACTCACATTTTGTATGCTCAAGGTTTTCATTTCAGCAAGGATAATACCACTTTGCCAAAGTTAGACACTCTGACTACCTATTCAATTGCTTTGATGTGACGATTTCTTTGAACAAAAATCTCTTTTTAAATGCTTTTTTGATATATGAGTTTATAGTTGCTGTGAAATTACTCCTGAAAGCAAATGCTGATGAAGCCTTTAGAGTTTGTAAAAAGTACTTATCCTGATACATTTGTTGATATTTTCTTGACAGGCAATGTACGAGAATTTTCTTTGAAAAAAATATTTTTGTGAATATACAAAAGCAAACCGCAGGCAAAGACCACTTTCCAGAAGCAGGAGAAATATTTCCTGGCCAAGGTTTCCCTTTGCTCTGAGGCTGGGCTTCTCCTTTATTGTCATGCTGATTTGTCATGAGATACTGAAGATGGAGAAGGTCAGGCTGAACATTACCCAAAAGGACCACCAGTCAAGGATTTAGAAAAATACTTCTTATATACCTTCTTCTAAACAGATATGCTTTTATCGAGCTGAAACGAGGCATTAACAATAGTCTCCTTTAGGGATGAGGATCATGTTTTTAATTTGCTTCAGACTGGTGGGTGGGGAAGTAGGCAGTTTCAATGCTGTGTAGGTCTAGATGTGGGAGAAGGACATTCTCTTCCTTATTCCATACTAATACTGTGGTCTTGCCAGTATGGCTGGGGGTGGGGATAGAGCTCCCTTGTAGTGCAGCTCCTAGAAACTATTTCTTGTTCTGAGAATATCTTCTGCATCAAATAGTCTATTGATTAACTTCATGAAATTAAAGAAAATACGTATGCATGTATTTCCTGTTCTGTCAATCAGTTTAGTGTTTGATTCCTTTCTTATTAAATGAGGATATTAGCGTCCTTTTTTTATTTTTTATTTATTTATTTTTTTGCGGTACTGGGGATTGAACGCAGGGGCGTTCTACATCCGCGCTACGTCCCCGGCCCTATTTTTTATACTTTATTTTGAGACCGGGTCTCACGAAGTTGCGGAGGGCCTCACTAAGTAGAGAGAGAGAGAGACAGAGAGAGAGAGCGAGAGAGAGAGACAGGGACAGAGAGAGAGAGAGCACGTGCGCACGCTGAGGCTGGCCACGAACCCGGATCCTCCGGTCTCCGCCTCCCAAAGTACTGGGATTACAAGCGTGGGCCACCACGCCCGGCCTTTTTTTTTTTAAATCTCTATTTGCATGCCCTTCTGTCTTACCATTCCTGCTATTTGCTGAGAATACATAAATGCTGTGTAACTATAAAAGTATTTTTCTTTTATTTTGATACAGGGTTTTGCTAAGTTGTGTACGCTGGCTTTGAACATTTTTTTTATGTTCATTTATTGGTGCAAAAAAAAAAATGGATGGGGGTGTAGCTCAATGGTAGAGTGCCCTTTGGTTCAATCCCAGTACCAATAAAGTAAAAATAAAAAAGGCAAAGAAAAAAAGTATTTTTCTTACAGTACTCATAATGTACTTTAAAAACTGGTCCTGTAGGAAGGCTCTTCACTGTAACATGCATACATCCTGCTGGCTGAAAGGCCACACAGAGCATTTTGACGAGTTCACATTCTCTAGAGCATTTTGGTTTTCTGGAGTATCGATTCTTTTACATTTTCCCCCCAACTCCTCAAGTCACCAGCAATTTTCACTTTTCTCCTGGAGCCCACTGTTCTCCAGCACCCCTCTCTCTCTCTCACAGCTACCCATCATCTTTAGGGTTCTTGGCTTAGGTGGCAGAAAATTTCAGAGGTTTTATTTAGGAAGGTGAGGGATACAAGTTTGAGAATGCAGGCCATCTCAAGAGAGGGAGAGCCAGTGTCTTCGCAAGAGAGCATCCCTCTGAGCAAGAGAGCCTTTGCTGCTTTTTCAGTTTTTTTAATGTACTTTAATTGGTGCATTATAGTCTCACATCACAATGGAAGTCAAATTGACATTAACATACATGCACGCAGCACTTGGTGCCCCCCTTCCCTACCCCCAACACAGAGTACCAAGATTGACATTGGTGTATTCTCATATGTAAATATGGTCGATGGTAAAAATTCCATTAATGAACTTCATTCTTCCCGTTCTCCTTCCCCTTCCCTTAGATCAGTTCCCTGACTTCACTGAGGCTTCTCCACTGTTGAATGGAGGCCCTTTTGTTTCCTCCTTGCTCCCTAGCTTGCGCATATTAGAGAAGACATGTGACCCTTCTCTTTCTGTGATTGGCTGATCTCACTAAAGAACAAAATAACATCATTTTTCAGTTCTTTTATAGAACACCCATGAGGGGGTGGGTGGGGTCCCATAGTGGAGGTCTGGACTTCCTCTTAAACTTCAGCTGCATCAATGGGTGGTGGGTGGCTGGTGTCTGACCTTTGTACTCCTCATGAACCCTTTGTTTACTAAGCATCTCAGGAATCTCAGGGGGGAGAGGGGCCTTGGTGATTTAGGGTGTGGGTTCATTGAGGCTTTTGCCTAAAACAGAACACACCTTATAGGGTGGAGTTAGAGATTATGAATTTTCCAGATTTTAAAACTATATTTCCCTTCCCAGTTTGTGTCCTTTCTACCTAATATTTCCATTTCTTCTATCCTACCTCAATCTGAGGCTGAGTGGGACACATGGAGACCAACCTGTACCCTTTTTCTGGGCTGTATGTCATTTTAACATTTTCCTGTCTTCCTGATTTAAAAATTCAAGAAGGGGCATAAACTTCCGGAGTATGGCTGCTGAGTCTGGATCGTGCCTTTACTCCATGTTCACTTGAGCTAGGATCTTTTAATTTAGAGACTCATACCCCTCTGCTGTATGAAGCATAGTTTATTATTTTTTGCATAATTTTCTGTTTGACAGTTTTTGTTTTCTCTCATTCTTGAATTTTCCTATTTAGCTCTTGGATCTCCTGGATTGGTTTTCAAAATCTTTTTATCGTCTCTCATCTTTTCCCGGATCTTTGTCAATTTTTCCTTATTTATTGGGAGATTTATTGCTCTTGTCTCTTTTGTTTACTCTTTTTACTTTAACCGCAGCATTTTGATTCCCAAGAACTCTGATGATTCCTTTCCCTAGAAATTTCCATCACAGTTTATGGATGAGAGACTTTTTAAAAATCCCTCTAAGGAAGTGACTATTGCTAATTTGCTATTTTCTTATTTTCTGTGGCTCACCTCTCTTTCTGATCTCCTTTCCATGTTGAAAGCATGGTCCAAGTTGCTCGTGAGAACAGTGTGTATTATGTGCACAGAGCTTGCCCATTTGGGGAGATCTTCATTTTAGAATGCTTGCCTTGGAGTCGGTGTCATTATGGAATGGTGACACTTAATATCAATTCTTAATATCAGAATGCATTGGACTCATAATTTCTCTACTAATAGCCCTCCAGGCTCCTGTCCAGAGTCTAGACTCCTGGATGCTGCCCATTGTGAATCAGGAGTAGGGGCAACAGAGAGGGGCTGTTTCCAGGTCTTCCCATGGTATTTATCCCTGTTCCCTGCTTTGTACTGTGTTCAGTCTCATGTCTTCCTTGCTCCCTTTTGTGTGCCGGACACTTTTCCAGTTCTGAACTTCTGTCTGATTCTTCCTGGCGTGCTGCCTCACTTCTCAACGGTGCTCTGGGCTGCACTTGCTCCCTCCCAGCACAGTGGTTACAACCCTCCCACCAACTCACAGCCTTCCACAATTCATAGACTTCTGATACCCTGATGGTTCTTTCCCAATCTATTACTTGTAGATTTATGACCTTTATTTTTATACTTACACTTTGATTAAGTCCCAAGATGGAAAGAAAATTCATGCATGTAGTCAATCTCCCATCTTTAGCCAGAAGTTATCCTAGAGATATTAATTTCCATGCTAATGACTCACCTACCCCAAGTAATTGTAGATTCCCATCTCTTCAGATGTCCAAGTCAAATGCTCAATTTTTCTCAACCTCTGAATTTTTTGCATATAGTGCACAAATCTGTTATTTTTTTTTACTGATAATAATGTCATTGACTATTTTAATGATATAAGATATTTCACTTTTGTTGTGAATGGAATTTCATCCTATCTCTTTCATCTGATTAAAATAGGTTTTCTGTTTTCTTCTTAAGCCTTGTAAAGCAAAGACAAAAGCTTTCAACAGAAAATCCATGTTTCATGCTTGGAAATAGCTTTTTCTGTTGAGTACCCACAATTCTGAAGTTCACGTCCGCTCCTGAATTTAAATTTATCCCTCCAGCAATCTGACTATGGAACAAAAGGGAACACGTGTATCTTTCTATGTATTTAAGATCCTATGCTTTAAGAAGTAATCACTCATAAAGCTGACATTTTGAAATCAAAAGCGATGGCAGCCTAGTATCATCATCTTCGTCGGTCTGAGCAGGAGAGATGAAATGCTCCAAATTGTATCTAGATTATTCAGAACATTATTCACATATAGGAAATAAAAATAAGTAGCTTGTGAAATAAGAATCTGACTGCCAACCATTGTAGTTTTTTGCACTTGTAGGTAATTGTAATTTTTAGTGCATATCAATTAGGATATTATGTAATTCCCCTGTGGGATTTTGCCTTGTGCTTATATTTCACCCCAGAATACCTCAAACACTCATGCCAAATCTCAGTTGTACTTAAATATTCTAAATCTCTGTTTCCCATTTCCTGCTAATATTGGCTGAAACTTTGAGAAAATATACTTACAAAAAGTATAAAATGAGTTTAATCCTTTAGCTTAAGTTTAATCCTTTATTCCAGTGGATTCTGGGCTGAATTTTGACTGTCCATTTTAAGATAATGTAGTTTTCTGAATTGGGAAAAAGTATAGAAATAATTGCAATATTGAAAGATATTTTGGATTATCTTTCTCCTTAAATATAATTAAGTGTAAAACAGTTCTTATTACCATGATATTTGGTTGGATATGTCTGAGTAACAATAAGTAGTAAATACTTATTGTGCACATGAAGTAAAGCGTAGCAGACTAGAGTTGGAAGACTAAAGCCTAGCTCTGCAAAGGTAGACATCTAGAAATGACAAATGTAGCCAAGAAACTCCAGTCTCTCTCTTCTCTTCTGGTGAGTGTGTATCAGTACAATTCTTCCTATATGTCTTCTTTCTCTAACTTGTATGGATATAGCCAAATGTAACTTTTTGGTATATACCCTGGTATTGACATAAATAGTGCAGTGCTTAAGAATATCAAGATTTCATTGATGAGCAAGCTATTTTTCTCAATATTGTAAACCAGCCAATTTGTGACATGCAGACCCAGCCTTCATTTCTAAAAAGACTTAATCCTGAGACTGTAATTTAGCCAACATTAATATTATAAAGGCTAAAATATTCTGCACCTACTATAGGGTGTAAATTTATATAAAGCAACCAATAAACTTTGGTCCTTTAATGAGTAGAATAAAAGCAAGCCATTATATTATTATTTGTTTTATTTACAGTTTTGCATGTACTTTATTTTCTATTCTGTTTTTAAAAATATGTATATCAAATAGTACCATGAATATACATGGTATTTTCACTATATTAAATTATAAATGTATAAGTTTAAATTTTAATGATTATGATTTAGAAACCCTTTAAAAACTTAATGTATTTTTTTTATTTCTGCACAGGTACTTTAGAAAAATGAGTGGATGTACCAGGAACGTAAGCATAGCTTACACAATAAAATTCCCAGTGATGACCTCTCTTTCCAAAATCCTAATGTGTATAAATTCTTACTGAAGCTTCTATTCTTGGAAATACTCTTCCTTCCTCCCTTCCTTCCTTCCTTCCTTCCTTCTTTCTTTCTTTCTTTCTGCCAAGTATGATAGTGATTTTCTAAAATATCCAATACAAATAGAGCCTCTGGTTTATGTGAGACTCTGTCTCCTTCTAGAGGTGGTTTGGGCTTCTCTGCCATATGGGTTGCGGGATACTCTAGAAGCAGTTCCAAGGGAGGACTTAGCAGCTCTCAGGTCAGAGAAGGACAGAAACAGATCTTAGGAGTGTGTCTTGGCAATTTGAACATATTCCAGGCCAACCATTGTCAGAATGGACACCAGGGTAGACTGTAACTTCCGAAGACAGATGGAAATATAGGCTGAGATTGATACGAGTCTAAGGATAAGAGCTGGCAGGAAACCCCTGTCCTCCCTGGGACTGGATGGAGCAGCAAGTAGGACTCTCCTTTTGATGTCTTGGCAAAGGAGCAGTATATTCAGGAGCTCTAGGGAAAATAGACGTGGGGTCTTTCCAGTGGGGCCTCTATTAGAATCAGGGGGAAAATATATTGGCAGCTGCTTCCTAAAGGTATCAAGTGAATGTCTGGCGTAGACTTTCTGAGAGCTTGGTTTAGCAGAAGTACCAATAGTCTGCTAATATATGGGGGAGAGAGTCTTTAATTGATGATCCAATGATTTATTTCTGGCTCCTGGATACAAATGGAAGGCCACGTAAGCATCTCAGTACATTCAGCTGGGGTGGATTTGGACGGAACAAAGGGTGCCAGATAGATGAACATTCCAGAATCTCCTATACTTTTCTCAAAATTGTATTGTTTTTCTTACCCGAAAAACTGCTAATCGTGGAAAATATAAGAATAGTGTCAGATAAAATATTATATAGTATTAATGAACTGATCAACTCTGATAATCTAATTGAATCATAATTGAATTATTCTTTCAGATGTTAAAAATAAAATATTTAAAAATCTTAGGAAACATGAAATAAGGCTGATATTTTGTTAAATAATCTATGGTGTCTTCAGTTAAATCATAAATATTATAATTACTGAGTTAGGATTCCATTCTGAGATATGGAGAGACCTCCCTTCACTTACTGTAGACTCTTGGGACCCTGGAAGTGTGGTGAACTGTCTTTTGTTCATATGAGTTTGGCTACGCTGGTTCATGCTGGCTATGCTGGTAAAATGTTCTGAAAGCTTAGAGAAAAATGAACTTACTTGTTTAATCACACTTTCCTCTAACACTACCAAAATTTTTAATACTTACTAAATGCCAGGTCCTAGGCTAGGTGCCCCGATTCAATGGGCAGTTCAGTGAATTAATATAATAAAAGCAGCTGACATATCAAATTGTCCATCTCAATAACACCCAAAACAAAGAAAACTGATCTCTTGACTTTTTTTTTTTGCGGTACCGGGGGTTGAACCCAGGGGCACTCTACCTCCGAGCTACACCCCCAGCCCTATTTTTTATCCTTTATTTTGAAATTGGGTCTCACGAAGTTGCGGAGGGCCTCACTAAGTAGCTGAGGCTGGCTGCGAACCTGCAATCCTCCTGTCTCTGCCTCCCAAGTAGTGGAATTACAAGTGTGCACCACCACGCCTGGCTTGACTTTTTTTTTCTCCCAAACCTGTCTTCTTCCTCTGACATTTCTAGCAATATTCACCGTGTTGTCTAAACCGATTTGGGATTCACCTTTAATTTCTCCCTCTTAAAACACGTATCTGAACAAATCTTTATGCTCTATTTATTTTCCATCTAAACCACCTCAAATTCTAACTATTTCCTTCTGCATTGCCATGACCACAGTTCAGACCCATCCTCTCTCATGGGATTATTACTATCATCTCCCAACCAAGGCCTCTTCCCATAGTCTTGCTGATGGTTAATCCACAGTTATCTTTCTTTTGTTCTATTTATCAAGCTCACTAATTCCTTCTTACTTTTTCATTGTGTTACTGAGCTCCTCCAGCGAGTGTTTTACTGTGGTCAGAGCGTTTTCAGTTCTATAATTTTAACTAGGCTGTTTATATGTTCTATTTCTTTAGCGAGATTTTCTCTTTTTAATTTGTTTTCAAGGATTGTTGTAGTTGTTTGTTGAAGTACTTCTTTATTTGGGGTATACTTTTATAATTTTCATGATGGCTATTTAAAATCCTTGCCAAGTAATTCTAACATTATATCATCTCAGCATTGTGTCTTTCTCTTCTTTTCATTCAAGTTGTGTTTTTCTGTGTCTGGGTGTGATGAGTGTTTTTTGATCGTATCCTGGACATTTTGTCTCTTATGTTGGGAGACTCTGGGTGGTAGTTAAGTCTCCTTTGTAGCAGGCAATCACACTGCTTAGGTTTACCATCTGGACATTGACCATATTACGTAGCTACTGTTCTAATGGCAACTCACTCTTCAGAGTCTTTGGGATGCCGTTTTCATCTGCTTAGTTTGCCCGGTGTCATTGGGTGTTTTGCTGATTTCTGTTGATGCCACCTGTGAAACCAAAGTTGCTTCCCCAGGCCAGGCCCCGAGATCTAGGAGAGTACTTCCCTCACCTCTTGTTGTCTGTGCACTCCTGCCCAATCTTACCTGAACTTCCAGGCTTCCTGGGATGCCCATCGTCTGCTGGAGTGGGGGCTCAGTTCCCAGGATCAGAGAGTCCTTCCCTTGGTTTCTGTTGATGGGATTCCACTTTTGTAGGGGGAGGAAGGGGTGCATACCTGGGCTTCTTTCTCCTACTGGCTTGGGGATCACGAGATGCCAGGCCTGATCTCCTTCTATTGGTGGGGGGTTGGGGTAGAAATTGGAAGAGATGGAACACAGTGTTGGTCCTCCATTCCTGTGGTCCCCAGCCAGGCTACTTTCTTCTTTCTGCCTCTCAGAGTCTTCCTATAGTTGCCCGTTGTGTTATTTTCAAGGTTTGTAGTTGTGTTTAGAGGGAAGAGTGAATCTCGGCCACTTTTGTCTAGACTAGATCTCAAGGCTATCTATCTAGAGCACGCATTCTTGTTATTCTCCACTTTAAATTCTTGAGTTAATATCCATGGCCCTCAGGTATAATCAGTACTCCTTAGTCTGCTTATCAACTAGGATCCTGTACTGCACATAACATAAACCATAAACAACAATGAATGAGGCCTGTATTTTCGTTGGTATAATTAAAGATAGCTCTCTGTGGTGGAGGCGCCATTCTAGGCTCAAACACATGAGCAAAATATGTCACTAGGTTTTGCTTCTTCTGATTGGCTCTCTAAAAATGTTTAAATGTCTCTAGTTTTATTCGGTGCCATCTTACCCAGGTTCATGCCCAAAAGCAAGGAAAACGTCTTCACACCTCCACACACCAACCAAAAAGTCTGCAAGTCCTGGGTTTCATTCTGAAATAACTTTATCCACATCTGAACCCTAAGTGTATATGTTGTGGGGTCCGGGAAAGCTTCTTCTTACTGCTCTTTTCTGCGGGGTGGGTTGGAGCAATCTATCCTGAAGCACATGGACTACAAGAAAAGAAGTCAGGCTTCTGTTACTTAAAGAAAGGGGGATGGCTCCAGCAGGACACAAATCTGCAAATATTATAGTGACTTTTCAAACACTGCCCTCATCTCTACCCTGTGTGCTTTGCTAATTTCAACTTTCTTGGAGGCACAGATGGATAATGTCCTTCCTGTACTCCAAACCTGTTGCCATTTAGAGTTACTTTTGGGTGTGTAGATGGCGCCATGCTTTTCCCAACTTCAAGATCATGGTGTCGCTATTCTTTTTGCTTGAATCACCCAAACCTGGTCTTCTCCAGCCATCTCTTCTCTATACACATGTACACACACCTATTTTTTGTACTTATCTTTTACTCTTCTACTCTCATTTCAAGGCTCAGTCTGCCACTGTCCCTCATACTGGAAACTAGGAGATGTCATACTGGTTTCTCAGCCTCTTTCGCTGCTTTCACCATGGAACCTCTTATCCCCTCCTGCAGTGGCCTGTTGCTCTAACTATGAGCCCACTGACTTGTAAGGGAAGACTTGTGACTCATTCACAGCTTTATCCTCCTTACCTAACAAGGTGCTTCCTGAGGGATCCATTTTAAAGGACTGTGGGGGAGCACATCATGCTTTGAGTGAGAAAAGAAAGCAATTAAAATGTCCTTGTAAACAAGGGAGAGTCTATGTAAGAGCTGTCCCTTCAAAAAGAAGTGGGAATTTTCCATGAGTTAGAAGTTTCAGTAGGGCATTTCAGGCAATAGAAAGTGATTTCATGGGGACAGGGATAGATAAGAGATATACCACCTGTTCTTTTGCTTCTAAAATGAAACCAAACAGGTCCTTCTGCCCCCATGGACATTATCCATCTGTGCCTTCAAATCTGTGCTGAGGCTGCTCCCGCAGTCCCAGAAATTGGTGTTTTGCAGCTCCCTGGAGCCCAGCTGGCATTGCCTGGCCTTGTTTGTTACTGCCTCTTTTCAGTGTGGAGGAATGAGGAATGAGTGTCAATACATCTGAATGTCAAAACTCAACTACAAATGTCAAGACCATTCCACATCATTGGTTGCTTTGAATTCTGAGCCCAACTTCCAGAGCCTGCAATGCTGGGGAGTACCACTTGGGTATGTCACCATTTTCTTGTCAGAGAACACTCCAGGCATAGCAAGCTTCAACCTAAGGAAAATGGTCTTCCATGTGCACCCTGCCAGCACAGACTAACTTATCTGGTTAAATGAATAGAATTTAAGATTCCTCCGTGACTTTTAGGACTATTTCCTATGAAAGGAATTTTAGAATGTTCATCAACCAAAAGAAATTGGGCTTTATACATTTTACTTTTGTTCTATTGTTTTCATTTCTGTTGATAGCAGAGAATCTAGCATTTTTACTATTGTTTACTTGTTGGAGAATAAGAAAAAGTCAATTGATTCAGTGGGAACAGACATTTTTATTTGATCTTATCTCATGTCTTATCACATGTGATGTTATATCAGAAAATAGAATTATATAAATGTAAGAAATCACCAGTGCTTCTTTGCTGCTATATATTTTCTTATTGGTACCAAAATAAAATAAAATATCTCTGTTATTTGAGAAGGAAAGAAATAATGTGTGTCAAGTTCCTAGTTTGCATCTGTAACTTTAAGAATGTAAGTATGTTATTTTACTTAATCTTTACTGGAACCACTCTTGAGTGCCTGACGCTTAACTTTACCAAATTTTAATATTTTCTGTATTTAGTTCAAAACGATTTTTTAAGGGACACAAAAATTGAAGTTATGTACAAAGTGCCTTGCCCTTCCCTGTTGTATTCTCCTACTTCCTTCAATCAAGAAAACCATGATTCTCATGCAGGTTTTAGGTGGTTAACAAGAAAGGGTGCTATTTTATATTTTTACACATTTTTTATTGCTGCCTTTATAATAAATCAATATTCTATATAGGTACGTCCATTTGTGGGCTAGATATTCTTTTCCTTTGCTATATTTTATTTTTCTTTGGCCATGATCACATTTATTACATCTTTATCATAAACCGTAACATTAAGACAAGTCCCTTTCTTATTAGTATTATTAATTGTTGACCTCTGTTCCTCCATGTAACTTTTTGTTAAGTTTGTCAAGTTTTATGAAAAAAATTTTGGAATTTTCATTGGAATTGTATTAAAATTATGAGTAATTTAAGGGACATAGTTCTTTTCACAAAATTGGGTCTTCTAACTTATCAATCTGTTATACTGTCCTATTAGGTTATTTTTATAAATTTATGTTGATATGTATTTATCTATACTTTTTCTGTATAATGTTCATATGCATCTTTTAAGTTATTCCTACTTTAAATATACTACTTTAAATATACTATTGTCTCTGTGAATGACATTCATTTTCTGATACATGTTCCAATGGACTATTTTAGGTATGTAAGATTTTTGAAGATATGTCTTCTATTCATTATCCTTGCTAATATTCTAGTGTACTAGGTGCATTTTTTTCTTTTTAAAATACAATTATTTTCGTAAAAGTTCAAGAATGGCAAACTTTAATGGTCTCAGAATCTGAAAAATATCTTTATTTTGTATTTTTCTAGAAATGCAGTTTTATGTCCAATTCTAGGATGATAGTTATTTTCTTTAAGCACTTTAAAATTTTTTCCACTATCTTCTGGAGTTTAATATTATTGAAGATTACTCTATCATTTTTATTTTGATTCCCCTTTTAGAAAATTGTATCTCTACTATTTCCCTATGATATACTTTTTATAATGACTTTAATGAGATATAATTTTCATACCATGAAAATCACATGGTAAATTCAGTATATACAATTCAATTATTATTATATACCAGAATTGTACAACCATCACCTCTACCTAATTTGGGAATATTTTGATAACTCCCATATGAAATCCCATATTCATTAGTAGTCACTCTCTACCCCCACCACCACCCCCAGCCTCTAGCCACTATTGATCTACTGTTTGCACACTGTATGTGGATTTGCCTCTTCTGGCTTCTTTCACGGAGAATAATGTATTCAAGGCTCACCTATGTTGTAGAACATACCATTTTTTGTATGGCTATACCATGTGTTATTTATCTGTTCATCAGTTGATACATATTTGAGTTGTTATCAAATTTAGTCTTTTATAGATGCTGCTGCTATGTATATTCATGCACAGTTTGATGTGTTTATGTTTTCATTTCCTTTGAGTTCACATATACTTACAGCTAGAGTTGCTGGCTCATGTGGGAGTGCACACCATTTGAAGAACGCAAAGGATTTCCCAAAATGGCTTTTACATTTTATATTTCCACTAGAAACATATGTGAGTTCAAATTTCTCCGCATCCTCACCAACACTTTTTATCATGTGTATTTTTTTTTTTATTTTAGCCATTGCAATTGAAAGGAAACAGTATCTTCTGGTATTGATTTGCATTCCCATAGTATCTTTTGATGTTGAGCACAGTTTTATGTATTTAATGTCTTCTATGAATAATTATCAATTCAAACCCTTTGCCCATTTCTTAACTGGATTGTTTGCTTTTTTGTTCTTGAGTTTCAGGACCTCTTTATATAATCTGTACACAAGTGCCTTATTAGATATATGATGTGCAAATATTTCTCCTTGTGTCTTCTTTTCACATTATTAAAATTCTATACCTGATGTTAGTATGGCTACTCTAGCTTTATTTTGGCTAATGTTTACACATTTTTTTCTATCCTTTAACCTTTAACTTATTTGTATCTTTGAATCTAAAGTGTGTCTCTTGTAGACAACATAAAGCTGGATCATTTTTAATCCATTATGTTACCATTTGCCTTTTATTGAAATGTTTGACACTTTTACATTTAATGTAATTACTATAAAGCAAAATTCATTTATTCCTATTTGCTATTCGTTTTTATGTATTTATTGTGTGTCTTTCTTTATGACCTATTTTTCCATCCTAACCTCTTTTTAGTATTAAATAGATATATTTAGGGGACCATTCTAATTCCTTTTCTTAAACTATATATTTTAAAAGTTCATTTTCTCAGTGGTTCTACTGGGAATAATAAATAACTTTAAAAATCCTGTTTGTAATAACTTAATTTCAATAGTATACAAAAAACTTCAATTTTGTATAGCTCCATTTTCCTTTATGCTATTATTATACAAGATACGTCTTCTCCATAATATCAACAACATTTTATATTTGTTGATTTATGTACTTGCCTTTCAAGTCAGAAGAAGAAAAGAGTTACAAAAACGTTCATAACTGTAACATTTATCTATGTAATTACCCTTATTTGGTGCTTCACTTAGTCCATTTTCTGTTGCTAAGAACACAATGCCATAGACTAAGTTATAAAAGACAGAGGTTTACTTCAGCTCATGAACTAGACCAGTGTTGAAAGGCTTCCTCTGTTGACAGCCTTCTTGCTGGAAGAGTCCTGAGGTGGTGTGGGGCATCACCTGGTGAGAGACGAGACAGGGAGAGTACAGCTGACCTAGCCAAAGAGGCTTCCATGGAGGACCTACTCTTCAGATAACTTATTGACCCAGTAATCATAGTAATGGATTAGCCCATCCAATAAGACAAACCGCTAGTCACCTCTTAAAGATTCCACCATGGTCCACCTCTTAATCTCTCATCATGGGGTTTAACTTTCAACATGAGTTTTGGAGGAACCACTCTAGTGGTTCTATTTGTTTCTCCATGTGGATGTGGGATAGTGCCCAGTGTTCTTTCTAAAGGATATCATTCAGTATTTCTGCTACTGATGGAATATTCATATTCATTCATTTCTTCTCTCTCAAAGTCTTGATTTCTCCCTCAGTTTTGAAGTTTTGAAAGATAGTTTTGCTAAATATTCAGTTGATGCTCTTTTCTTTTTTTAATTACAACATATTAATTGTACAAATGCATGGGTTTCACTGTGACTTTTCCATACATGCATATATTGTGCATTGATTGTCTTTTTCTTTGAATATTTCAAATATGTCATCCCACTGCATCCTGGCCTCTGATGAGAAATCTGCTGATACTGAGAATTCCTTATATGTGATGACTAATGTTTTGTGTGATATTTACAAAGTCTTTCTTTGTATATGTATTTCGACATGTTTCTTTGTATATGTATGGATCATAACGTGTCTAGGTTAGGATATTTTTCATTTATCTTACTTGGAGGTCATTGAGCTTCTAGGATTAATATTTTTTAACAAATTGGGGGAATTTTCATCTGTTCTTTCCCTATTTCTTTGGTGTGTGTGTGTGTGTGTGTGTGTTACTGGCGATTGAGCCCAGGAAAAATCTACCTCCAAGCTATACCTCAGCCCTTTTTTCAGTTTTGTTTTGAAACAGGGTCTTACGAAGTTGCTGAGAGTCTCACTAAGTTGCTGAGGCTGGTCTTAAACCTGCTATCCTCCTGTCTCAGACTCCAAAGTACTGGGATTATAGGCATGTGCCACCATGCCTGGCTTGCCATTTCTTTAAGTATCGTTTTTGCCTCATTTTATTCTATTTTCTTAGAACTTCCATTATGCATATATTAGTGTGACTGATGATGTCCCACAAGTTTCAGAGGTTCTATTCATTTTTAATTCATTCTTTTTTTGTTTCTTTTTCTCAAAATATATAGTGTTAATCTAGCTATCTTCAATTTTACTGTCTCTTTCTTCTGCCTGCTTAAATCTACTATGGAACTCCTCTAGTGAATTTTTATTTTCGTAATTGCACAATGCAATGCCCTATTTTCCATTTGGCTCATTTTAAAATAATTTCTATATAATTATTGATATTTCATTTTAAGACATTGTTCCCATAACTTCATTAATTATTTAGATATGGCTCCATATAGTTCTTTGAAGATATTTATGATAGCTGACTTAAAGCTTTCTTTATTAAGTCGATAATCTGAGCTCCCTTGGGGGATTTCAACTTACTGCTATACGTTTAGTTTTCCCCTCTTACGTGCCTTCTTACTTATTTCTTTGTATATCTTGTAATTTTTTTAAAAAGCTAAATAATTTCAATAATATAACGTGACAACTCTGGAGATTAGATTCTCTCTGCTATTGATGTTTACTGTTATTTCTAGTTACTCATTTTGTTGATTTTCCTGAAATAATTCTCTAGTATTTATTTTCTTTATCCTGTGGAGCCACTGGTCTCTTCTCCTTTAACTTAGTGGTCAGCTAATTTTTATAGAAATTGCCTTAAATACCTTCAACTAATAGGACCCCCTTCCTTTGCTCAGCATGTCTGTGTGGACTAGGGTAAGCCTTCAGTGCTCCAGCAGTTTAGAACTTTGTTACTGCCTTCACCTCTTGATTTTGCAGGGTTAGTGTCGGCCAGAGAAGACAAATCCAGGCCTTCTCCTCTTTTGCACAGCTCTGCACATACATATATAACATTCTAGATCCCTAGATCTTGATGTGAATTTATCTTTCATTATCCTGCTAGCTACACACAAGGCATTTCAATTTTGATTTATAGCTTCTTCCCCAAAATTTTTACCAGTAGTATCTTCAACTATTGCTTCTCGGACACCCCTTTTTCTCAATCTTCTAGACGTCTCTGCTTCATATTTAATTTTTAATCTATTCTTCATTTGTGTTACTTGATATTTCATTTTTTCTTAATCTTATTATTGGACTTGTAGCAAGATTTTAAATATTATATCTCAACTCAGTAACCTCTATTATACTGTAACTAGTTTTTTATATTTTTAAAAATTCTTTTTATATTTTATTCTTTTAAAAATCTACCTGCAATATCAGTTTTCATCTTTTTACAATCTTTTGTTTTTTGAAAATGGAACTTATTTGAAACACATTTTCCTTATACATTTCATGTAACTCTTTAAAAATTTCATCATTCCAATGGCTGTCACTAGAAAATATTATGCTAAATGAGATCAGCCAGTAGCAGAAAGTCAAGGGTTGAATGTTTTCTCTCATATGTAGAATCTAGAGAGAAAATAGGAAACATGAGGGACTTTAGATAAATGAGGAGAAAGACCAGTAGAACAGTAGAAGGGGGCTGGGGGAGGGAGGTGGTGAGGGGAAAAACAAGACTTGAGAAACAGTACAAATAATGCTATGTCCATGCATGCAGGTAACAGTATCAATCTCACTAACATGTACAGGGAGGAAGGGGGGCAGAGTGGGATGCAGAAAGAAATACACCAAGCACTGTGCGCATGTACGTTTGTGTCACTTTGAACCTCACTATGATGTATAATTACAATGCACTTATAATAAAAGTAGGAAAAAAATTGTCATTCCAACTGGAATTCCATTCCATTCAGTGTCAATTACTCTTTTGGGTATTGGTTGCAATGATTATGATTTTGGTATTAGATTCCATCATGAATTTTGGAATTTGGATTTTTTGGCTCATTTTTGAATAGGAGATTGTTTTGTTTCATTTTCCTTTTTCTCTTTGCTTATGCTCACTTTTTCTTGCTGACGGTTTCCTGGCCCCGGTCCATAAAGAGTCATTACCATGTAATTGTACATTTCTCTGCTGAGGTGGTATTGGGACAAGGTAGATCTGGTCGCCTAGCCAGGGAGCACCTTGTTTCAGGGTCTCATTGTGAGTCTCCATCTGTCCTGTCCCTAGGTCTGTCCAGGAACGAGGACTGTGGCAAGTGTTCAGTGGCATTACTCCACCTTCTTGTTTTTTTTTTTCTGGGGAAGAGATTTAAGCCTTTTTGGGTCCTGATATTAGTTAAACTAAGGTTATATTGCAATGGCAAATGAACCCAATAACTGTGGGGGGAAACACCAACAAAATTCTATTCCTCACTCCTTAATGTCTGCTGTGGGTTTTGTGGCTACTTTTCATGATCGCTTTAATTCTGAGAGCCGGGCAGATGGGGTTTTCTCTTTCTGGATCAGGAGTACATGGGGAAGCTGACCGCAGGCTCCTGAAGCTTCCTCCACAAGGAGCCTTTCATTCTTGTTCACAGTTCATTGGCTCAAGCAAGGCCTGAGCACCATAGAGTCTTCTTCTCCCTGTGAGGTTAATGAGTATTTTGTTATGATGTAACACAGTCTACCAATGCTTATTAATTAAGGTAATGCCTGTCTTACCTTAACCCTTAGCTACCACTTTCTGTCTTGGTTTTCCCAAGCTTCCTGAACTATGGCTTCAGCTGTGAACACCACACTGTGCATCTATTCTGTGTATTGAAAATCTGTATTCTAGATTTTCACCCTGTTATCTCTTTGAGTTACTGTTTTTCTCTTTTGTATCTTGTTGTGTGGTTGGAGTATAGGGGGGTGCCTCAATAATAAATTCAGCATGACATCTCACATAGAATGGCATCCTTAAATTTTGGAAAGGTGGGTAAAAAAAAAACAAACTCTACAAACCCATGGTTACATCCCTCCCTCCCCCAACAAATTACTCCTTAGGATCAATGTTAGTTTCAGAATACAGAACTAAAATCCCTTGTGTCTGGCATGACCTAGTGTCTTTATATTTTCCAAGGCATTACTGTTAACTGATCAGGTAGAATTTTCATGTAATTAAAATACATTCCTTGGCCTGAAACATTTTCTCATTAGTTAGTATACACTGGTGCTTATTCAGCTGAGCCGTGCAATTTTTGTTTAATAAAAGCCCAATCTGTTCATTTGTTTACTCTGTTTATTCCCTAAAGGCCAAAGCTTTTGTGACTGGATACAATGCTTGATAAACAGAAGGAAGGGTATTAACTGTGGGTACTGCCGCCCTGCTGTGTTCCTCAGAAGTGGGCTTGGCTGCAGCCCAGTGGCCCTTTGAGTACAGCCAGCCGCTTGTCTTCTCACTCAGACTTTTGCCTGTCACAAAATGAATCCTGGACATGGACAAACACAAGGCCGAGAGACATCCTGGCTGACCAGAGTGGGTCAGTGTTCTGACTCCTCCTCCATCAATCTTTACATTTGGTTGCTGTCTTCCTCCAATGCATGTGTCCCAGGTGTAGAAGAGCGACTCTTCACATAAAGGTATCATTGGTACTTAGACAAAGGAGAACTAACCTCTAATCCTGCCCACCAGAAATTCACATGTCTTAGGGCAAACCATCATGGGAACCCAAATTAATTTCATCTCTATGGTTGGCACTGAGGAAGAGGGAATGAAACTCACATGTACAAATGTAGGGAGGGAGGAAGAGAAGCGACATTACCACCCTGAACGTGATTTTTAAAAATTATTTTCTCATTGATTATTTTGCAGAAATGACAGGAGAGGGAGCCCTAGAGCCATAACGCTAGAAAAACTGACCCTCCCTCCTTCCTAAAAGTATAGGTGAAGTCCAAAGAAGGAGGATGGAGGGCGAGGAGCAAGGGAAGGAAGAGAAAGAGGGAAAACAGATCTTAGCCAATTCTTGTACAATATTATGTTATTATAAGGAAAAAAGAAAAAAGCAGAAGGATGAAGACAATGAATTTATACCATAAAGCTTATAATCCCAAATTGAAAACTGCAGTGTTTTTTAAAACAGCTAAAATAAGTTAAGAAGCTATGAAAAAAAGCCTATACTAGAATTAGAAAAACTCAAAGAAATGAGAAAAATTAAGATCCAAAAATAGAAATAATAGAACAAAATAAGAAAAGAAAATGAACATTTTTGTATGAGTGTGTCTTTATTCCATTGCGTTTGACGCTGTTGATCTTCTGGAACTCCCTCCGTGTCTGGCCTGCGGGAGGCTGCGATCCTCCTCCTAATTCTCCTCCAGCGTCCGCTTTCATTCCTGAGTTTGCCACAGAAATGGGACACTTCCCATGGTCTTCTCTTGGCGACTTCTTTCAGTTGACTGTGCCCAGCAACTCCCAAAGCTTTTTTTTTTTTTTTAAAATCCTGGGCGAGTATGAATGAACCTTGAGTACCCAACATGTAGTTTAAAATATAGGCAATCCTTACTCTACTTGATAGTGTGGGATCATAAAACTGTGCAGACTGAAACTGTGTAAAGCAATTCAATAATCAATGAGAAAAATTAGGACTATCTTTAACATTTAAATATTTGTCAAAACATTAAAATTTCTCTTACTGTC
The DNA here is from genome assembly GCA_004027185.1 of Glis glis. Taxonomy (NCBI): domain Eukaryota; kingdom Metazoa; phylum Chordata; class Mammalia; order Rodentia; family Gliridae; genus Glis; species Glis glis. The sequence goes on from PVJS01001811.1 coordinate 25,323, forward strand.
AGTTACAATTGGATAGGGAAAGAAAAATAGTAAAACTAATATTTAGTACGCTGTAATTTTAAATATTAGAAACATTTAGAATTACTATGTTTTATTACTTTGTGAAAACTTATCAAAAGTAGCTCAAACAGTACTTGCCTTATCTTTTTTGTATAACTTAGAAGACAGTATCTTTTCAATGTCTTGGCAAATTATCATACTTCTTTTTTGATCTGAATCAGCTGCCACCATTTTATCCTTTTCTTTTTCAATGTAATAAAATATTTCCATGAAAAAAAATCCTAAACGTGGCTACATTGCCAATATGTAAATATGTTGCTTTATTCTTGACTGGTTCTACACATAAGTACTTAGGTGCATGTGGGGTGTCTCTTAGGTGCATAGGTAGATCATGGCCAGTGTTCTGTACTTAGTACTTAAATCTGCCATTTGTTAACAAATCCAGAGCTTGGAAAATGCTCTTTTCTTTCAGATTCCAAAAGCAGTTTCTCTTCTTTATACTGCTTATTTCAGCTCCACAGTGAATACTCATCTTTGTCTCCAAAATCTCTCTCTAACCTATTCCCTTCTTTAACTCTCCATGACCACTGCTTTGGCTCCAGTCCCAGCTCTGAAACGGCTGTCGGGATAACTTGCCGCCTTTGGCTTCATTCTGTCTCACCTACGAGTGGTATTGCACAGCTCAATCACACTTAACTAAGTTTGGAGATGCGCTCAGGGGATTCATTCACTTAGAAAATACTGTGAGTGTTGTCACCCGAGGCTGTATTTCTGTCCTGGCTCTGACTTCTTAGAGGGCAATAGATTCTTCACCTGGTTTTGTTCTCAGCACAGTGGAAAGAATTAAACGTTTTCAAACAGCAAGAGTCAGCAGAAATTACCATGGTCTAGCTAGTGATATAATCATGACCATATTAAAATATCCCAACATGTCCCTAAAATTGTTCAGTGTCATTCTCTGGAACTGTGTTGCTGCTTATTGCCTTTTTAATACTCTCATGTGCTTGAAGAAATGTCTTTGAGAACCTGCTTGAAAAAAAAATGTGCAGCACCATTTGCTTCTTTCTCATAGAATATGGAGGCCTGATATTTGTAATAACACAAAACCCATCAACTCCATGCTGACCCATATGCACCTTAAATGCAGCCTTGATAAAAGAATCCTGAAATTAAAAAAAAAAAAACCTCTGTATGAGTTACAGGGGAGAAAGGGGGAGAAGAAGTAAGAGAGGAATGGGGAGAACAAACACAATTTAATTTTGAGTAAGCATTACCAGATTGATGGGTATGTGAGGTGACACACCAGAGACCATAGGCTCTGGATAGAATTCCACACAAATATGCACAGTAGTCCCCCACATCCTATAGTTTCTCTTTCCATAATTTCAGTTTCCCACAGTCAAGCACAGTCTGAAAATATTAAATGGAAAATTGCAGAAATGAACAGTCATAAATTTTAAGTTGTGCACACCATTGTTAGTCATGTGATGAATACTCATGCTATGCCAATCCATCATTCGTAGGACATGGACAGTTCTCCATCCCGCATATCCACACTGTAGAGTTACCTTTCTGTATCTGTGGGAGACTGGTTCGAGGACCTCCTTCAGACATAAAAGTCTTAGGATGTTCAAGTCCTCATATGAAATGGTGTAAACTGGCTGTGGTGGCACACACCTATAATTCCAGTACTTGGGAGACTGAGACAGGATGATAGCAGGTTTCAGGCCAGCCTCAGTGACCTAGCAAGACTGCATTTCAAAAAATAAAAAATAAATAAATAAGGACTGGGGTCGTAGCTTGAAGGTAGAATGCTCCTTGGTTCAGTCCCCAGTACCAAAATAAAATGAAATGGTGTAATATTTGCTTGTAACCTGTGTACATCCTCCTTTATACTTTGAATCACTTCTAGCTGGCTTATAATACCTAATACAGTGTGAATGCTATGTAAGTTGTTGCTAAACACTGTATTGTTTAGGGAATAATGACAAGAAAAAAACTCTGTACATGACCAATTCAGATGCAATTTTTCCTGAATATTTTTCATGTACCATTGCAACATTCCATCTGTGGATGTGGAATTTACAGATGTGGAGGAACAATGGTATACCCATCATGTGGCAGAGAGAAACAGATCACATTCATATAACTTATTAAATATACTTCTGTAATTGTTCTATTTTATTAAAAATTACTGTTAATCTCTTAGTGTTCTTAGTTTATAAATTAAGCTTTATCATAGGTATATACACAGTAGAAAACATAGTCTATTCAGGGTCCAGTGCTATCCATGGTTTCAGGTGTCTACTGGGGGTTTTGGAATATCTCCTCCATGGATAAGAGGGGACTGCTACATAGTAGTAAAAAAGAAGAACGATGAAAATTTCTCTTCTTAAGAGATAAGTGCATACACCCTGTTATTGCGGCTGTATACTTGTGAGATTCCACAGAGCTAGTTTGTGGATTTACAGTTCCAAGGGTCAGAAGGCCAGAGAAACTTGCATTTCAAATTCCAAAGGTCCATCTTCCTTTTGGGCCTGTTGTGTTTTCCAGAAAACACCCCAAAGGAGGGAAGGTTAAGAAACTAAAACAGACTCCCTCTGAAATTGAGGACATCTTCCTCATACTGAGAATTAAAGCTTCCAAATGTTTTGACTTTGGACCTTGTTTTTCTGCACCTTCCTCGTGCTGAGAGTCCAGGCTGATGGGCTGCCCACCCCCGGCCTGACAGGCACCAAGGACACCGAGATTGACAGGTTCTCTAACTAACTGAATCTGCATATGCATGCACAGTTCCTGCTTTTTGTCCACTTTGCTGCCTCATCTAAAAGGTTTCCTTGCCCTTGAGTTCTCCAGAAGGTGGTAATTTGAAGCAAAAAAAAAAAAAGTTTCCTCTACCTTCCTTCACAGCTGGCTTTGAATAAAACCTATTTTCTTGGCAATTTGACTCTCTTTGTAGAGTCCAGGCACAGTAGAGCCCAGCCTCTGGCCCCTGTGTGGTGACAGTTCCAACCAGTCACAGAAGCACTTGCCTCCTCCAAGAAATTTCATTACTTATATTTAGGATAGCAGCTAGCGTCATTTGTAACAACAACAAAACCCAAGTTCATCAGACACGGAAAGCACACTTGTTAAGGGTTCTTAAAACATCTACAGGCCACCCCGTATCAATGGAGACTCACTGGCTTACAGAGATATGGCCAAGCTTTTAATTGTGCAATTCACTATCTTTTATAAGTTGGCACCAGCTTTACATTTAGTCACGATTCCTACTCTTGCATTCTTACCCAGGGCCCCTCCTCAGGACATAGAGAAGGACCGCTGCTGGTCTACTGTCTTTTGGAATGCAGGGAACTGTGAGGCTATGCTGGTGATGGGGGTACGCAAGGTTCCCAGGACAACATAATGCCAGTCATCATTCTCATAGTGGGACTACATGATGCAGAAGTGGATCAAGCAGTTGACAAGTAGTTGGGAAGTTTGTCAGTAATTTATTACCTGCTATATGCCAGGGGGTAGGTAAGTGCAATGGACAAGAGTTTGTCAGTATCAGAGAGTTCTAACAAAAGATGCTGGGATTTAATTGGTAGGCTGGATTTCTTGGGAAGAGCTCTAATGTTCAGAAAATAAGGAGGGTCAAGAAATATTGGCCTAATGTAAAGGAAACGTTTCTAAAACCTGGAGTACCATATAGGAAATGGTCTTTTAAGAAATCCCAACTGGGAGCACTTACTGAGAATGTTGATATGGGGATCTGTGCACCACGTTTAGTGGTGGTCTCTAGGGAAACTTCTAATCCAAGAAGACAAGTGAAATATTGTAGCAGATAGACTCATTCCCTATAATGTGTTCTCATCTCCTGGCCACTGTGCAACTAGAAAGGGATTTTCCTCCAAGCCTTTTGACTTTCCATCTGTCCATGGTCCTGGATCCATGTCGTGGCTGATGCCCAAAGACGAAGGTGCTGAGCCTTGCCATGACACACACCTGGACTTCTTGGGCACATCTGGACTGGATCCTTGACCTCAGCACCTTCCTGGAAGCTTTGCCCTTTAGTTCTCTTTGCTTCCCCCTTTGGAATTGCTACTGCTCTCTTGTGCTTGGATCTTATTTCTCTGTCTCCTGTCCCTCCAACCTCCTGCTCTGAACAGCTGTGTCTTCTAGCCCATTACTGACAACTAAAAACCTGAATTCACCAGTTATTCAAAAATCAAGTTACCACAAGCCTACTAAAAAGCTCTTAGCAGTACTCTGGGCTTCTGTATTTTTACTTTCCTGGGGTACAATGTGTATTTGGTTAGGATTTTTCCATTTCTCTTATGATTTTTGGTTTTAACAAATGAGCAAGCCCCAGGTTGCTAAATTATTACAACTCAATCATTTTTACCTATAGGCAGCAAAGGAAAGTAAGCTCGACCCTTAACATTGACTTGGCTTGATTTTTATGCACCCCAAGAATGAGCACCATTAATTCACTTAACAAATATTGAACTCTGTTTTATGGTAAGTCACTGTACTGGATTTTATGGGGAGCAAGAGTATGCATGTGGAAGGCAATACCTGGAATTTAATAAGTGCTCAGTTAATATTAGTTTTCTTGCTGTTGATGGTGACAAAATGGTGACAGTGGCATAAATACCATTAAATAATCTTGTCTGTATCATAATATTTTCAAGTTATAGGAGATTAGCAACCAGAGCAAAAGCACCAAATAAATTACATATTGAAAGTGAGAGATCAAAAGCCAATGAAGCATAGGTTTGCAAAATGGAACTAGGATTCTCCCAGTTTCAATCACTGCACTTAAGGGTGATCTGAAGCACAGAGTCCAAACCCTTAGACTGGGGGTGTGGAGCAGCTGGTGCACTGGGGAACTAGGGGCGGAGTCAGGCTGGGAAGGCTGTCCTGGAGAGATCCTAAGAGTGCTTAACTAAGCGCAAAGGAGTGAGGGGGGCTGGAAGGTGAGAAAGACTCGAATTGTCTTCATGAAAGGGCAAAATTAAAGACATGTGAATGTGCATTTTTTTCAAAGGGAAAAATAGTGGGAAAAGGGAAAGTGAATGTAACAAAGGTATTTTAAGATCCCGAGTCCTGGATTACAGAGGACGTGCTGGAATATTCCTATTATGCAGGAACTAGTGTGCTCTGCTAGAGAAAAGTTGGTTTCCAAAGTTGTTACGACTGTGTGTGGATGTATGGATTTTAATCCACTTCCACATGTCAGTCCAGCCACCATGTGCAATCTCAGGAACTTGGAGGAATGTACGCATGGTGTTGGGATCAACGTAGATTAGGAATTAGAACACGGGACTGAAATGAGTATGAAGATTTCAGGGTGAAGAGGTGTTTCCATCAGCTTCTTTACACATTGCTAAGACAGTGTTAGAAACTATCTCTGTTTTATCTTTCTAGCTTCAAAAATGAGTTGATGAATTCCAGGTGGAAGGAAGGTCATTAACAGATTGCCAAGCCCTCCAACAATGAATTTCGGTGGCAGGCTATGGCATTAGAGGAGTGAGGGTCAATCATTGTGTCAGCAGTGTTCATAGAGTTCATAATTTTAGACTTTGTACAAATGGAAAAATTGTACTCTTTGGCTGCCTTTTCTTAGGCTTCTGAGCAGCAGCATGGAGTCAAATATGACAGATCCATTACTGACAAAAAGCCTGCATACCTGGAGCGAGCAGGGCTTATCCTCTAGGACACTATTTGAAGAGTGTGCAGAATTTCATGGGAGAGGAATATTCTGGAGGATGGATATGCTCACATGCTCTGTGGCATTTGTTTTCTCCAGGTAAAGTCTGTATGATGTGATCGTGAGTGCAGATTATCTGTTCCAGTTGACACGTGCAATTTAACACTCAACTTGATTTATTGTTCTCCCCCGCTTTGTTTTCTCCTGTTTCCTTTAAATTACCAAACACTCTTATATGTAAGCTACGTTGACCGGTTTTTGTTTTGGAATATTAGGAAAGTGTCTCTTACCAAAAATCTAGGTAAGTTCTACCACTAGATATGGATTAAATTTACTTCAAACAGCATATGAAAAGGAACTATGATTTGGTTAAAAAAAGGGGCGGCAGGCCCACTAGACGCTCTTTTTTAAAGCAAATCCCTCTTACTCGAATACCTTATTGAGATCACATGTAGCTAAAGAATGGGTGTATGAAAGGCGGAGGGAATACAGATCACTCAAGATAGAGAGAGGAGGACTTGGTGTGTTGGCACAAATGAGTAGCTTCTCAGATAAACTGAAAGGTCTGAAATTCAGGGCAGGGTGTGCAGTAACAGAGAATGGGCATGCAGAGATATTTGAAAGTATTCTGTATTTTATAAATCAGCTTGAGGCTACTCTGTGTGAGTTAACTGCTATGGAAACAAATAGCTGTTCAAGGCGATTAAACTGGTAAACTCAGATTTAATGGACTAAAACTAAAATAAATAAATAAACTAGAGGTTACAGCAACTGATGCTCAGAACCTTGCATATCCTTGGTGATTTGTGGCACTCACTCATATATATCGATTTCAAGGCAGGGATATATATCATTTAGGGTTAATGTGGAAGAGAAACACCATCCATGCAGCATTCTCCCCCACTGGGCTGTTTACTTGTGATCCTGCTGAATCCTTACAACAGTCCTCTAGGCTAATACAAATTTTTGTTTTATGGTAAGGAAAACTATGGCTTAAAGAGTATTGAAGAAAATATCTGAGACCATATGACTCTTACGTGAGGAATTTGGAATTCAGATAGAGCTCTGCGAGGGCCCAAACCCCACACTTCCTCTAAATCATTCTGACCTCCAGCGAAGGTGTTTGTGTTGAATGAATGTAAAACAATCAATGGATTTTGTTGTAGTGTGACAAGGGAATTAGAGGACTTAATATGTGGATGTACAGGTTCTTTTAGAAGTTTATTTTGGAAATGTATAGTCGATATCCTTGTAAATTGCATATAAATGTTTTTGTACTTATTCGTGTGGGTCTCTACACGACAGCATAGATAGGGAAATCCGATAACCCATCCGTCTCCTGATAAATCAATGAAGACAACTGTATTAACAATGGTTATCTTTGCTGAAGGGCACATTTTAAAACCCAGATGTTAGTTCAGTAATCTCATTTGCAAATCATAGAAATCTTGTTATTTATAATTATTCACTTTTAAGGGGTTCTTTTCTTTTTCATTTTTTTATTGAATATTTAGGAGAGAATCATAATTTATTTGCCATCCTTTGAAGAAGACTGCAGCTGAACAAAGGGGTGGGGACCGGATGCCTTTGGAGTGACTCTGGTGTTGAGGAAACTGAGTTTTCGAGACAGATGCACCTGTGTTTGAGCAAAAAATACTTACGAGTTTTGTGACTCTGGGCAAAGCCACTAAAGTGTCCACTCTTCCATTTCATGAGCAATAAAATGGAGGCAATAATACCTTCCACAAGGTCGGGGTGAAAAATGAGATAATAGGTATAAAAACATTTAGGTTCATAATGCGAACATAGTGAGTGCACGGTAAGTGCTAGCTACAAATTCACCACCAGGATTATTGCTGTAATCACACATGGGAAAATCATTTCTCCTCTCCAGGTTCCAGATTCCCATCTTTCAATTGAGGCTTAGGAGAGAGAGTGCATGTGAAGCATTGGCCCCAAAGCAGGACCTTAATGAATGAGAATGACCCCCCTCCATCCATTTTCCTCCTCAACCACTCTGTGGCCAGCTCATCGCTCATGTCTGGCCTTGGAAATGCAGGCAGTCAAAACAGATGCTGCTCTCCCCAGCACTGTGCCAGTTTTCTGGGAATTTATACATTCTTAAATTTACCCTCGGAACACAGTAGTTGCCAAGGGTGAGGACTTCAGCCTGTGCTCCCAATCTGACTAGGTATCAGTTAGCTCCCTGCTATAGGAAGCGTTGCTGCCTTTTTGGGGTGATACCATCCCAGGTCTTTTAAACTCACTTATGTCACTTTCATCAGCTCCTCTTGGAACTTTCCATCTGTGTTATGGATTTTCTCTTTATAGCATCCTTCTCTCTTCTCAATGTTGCAAGGTCCTGACTTGTCTTCCCAGATCCAGTTCAAATTTCTCCTCCTCTGATATGTTTCCCTGGATGATGCCAACCCAACAGGGCACATTCTTTTCTTTCCTGTGCTTGCAACTCTTATAATTTTCTTTTTGGCTTAGGATGAAAATAAAGCACTACAAGGGAAATTCAATTCCCAGAACTCTAGATGCTATTTGGGGACCCTAGATACTCAAAAAACTTAGGAGGCTGCAGGTTTGTAGTACAAGAGTCCACCAGAGACCAATGGGCTTGGATTTGAATTCTTACCCCTTCTTGCCATAATCAGTCTTACATTAAACTGGCAGCTTAGTCTCCATTGACCTCCATTTTATCAGCTATAAAAATAAAAATATTTCACTTTACTCTGTAAGGCTGCTGCGAGGAGCAAGTAAAGCAATATCTGTGTCTCATTTAATATTGTGGTTTATTATTATTAGTAGTATTATTGGATTGTTGGGAGAATAACCTTAAACACCATAAATAAATATTAGGATGCAATCTTTCCCCTTTCACTATAGAGAGACTGAATTGATGTTATATTTATTTTATGATGGAATTACAGCATCCAATTTTTATTAGGTGTCTTAAATTTCATAGAAAAAACTATCTAAATAAGAGATATGCAGGGTTGGGGATGAAGTTCAGTGATGGAGCACTCGCCTAGCATGCTTGAGGCCCTGGGTTGAGCCCTAGTACCACAAAAAAAAAAAAAAAAAAAAAAGATATACGCTAATGCTTTTCATATATTAGACCCTTAAATGATGTTTTTGAACTAAGCTGTGAGAAGAGCCTCTTTGAGTATTACTTTGCGCATAGATTTAAGCCACCTCATGACTGAGTGCAGTTGACCTGCCCAAGGTTGGCCATTTACTGTCATATTTAATTTATAAGTTGGGACACATGTTTTGCTGTCTGGTATTCCATTCCACCACTCTCTGATCCATCTGGCCAAGGAGTTGCCTGCAATGGTGCCTCCCTCCTCGTACCTCACTCTCTCTCCCTTTGCAGTAGAGATAAGTGGATTAAGAACATAAAGTGATTGAAGGGCATCAAGTGCAGAAGACAGTCGCTTTCCATAGCGTGGCTTCCATTGATTGCAATGTGAATGCATGATGACTTCTTTCCCAGGAGTGTGAGAAAGAAATCGTTTATAAAACACCCAGGAAGTCTCTCAAGGAAACTAATTAATGGTATTATTAGCTTAAGCACAGCAAAGATTATTGAAAAGTTTCCTCTTACTCAAAATACTTTAGAAAATAAATTATGATTACCTTGAATACTGCGCTTTAATGAATCTTCCATTGATTTCCTGTATGTGTACAGGGAGCTTTCGGGCTTTATTCTCAACAATTTACACAGCACTTGGAGAGAGGGCAACATAAGAACCAGAAAAGAAAGATTTGTTTTCTGCTGTTAGATGTCTGTCAGCAGGCAAGAACCAAGAAGTTGAAACTAAGGGAAGAAATATCAGGGTCTCCCTGCCCCTCCTTCTTTCCCATTCTCTCTTCCTCCTCCACCTTCTCCTCCTTTTTTAAATTCAAAGATGGAACAGTCCTTTTAGCTTGGTTTCCTCATTATCTCCAAGAACTCTCAAGTTTTAGGGAAGGGCTCTTTGCTTTGGGATAGGACCTCAGCTGTATAAGAATGGACATTACCATTTATTATGTGATGGGGCAGATCTTTCCACCTCTGAACCTCAGTTTCCTCAGTAGAGACTAGAAATCGTAATCTTGGCCTTAGTTTCAGGATTGTGAAATCCAGTGAAATCATTGGAACTCTCAAAGGTAGTATCGTGAAGAACATTTTTTGTGGACTTTAGAGGCCCATAGACATTTTTCTTTCTATTTTTGGATGAACATAGAGAAATGTGTGTAAAAACATGCAGGCACCTGGGAAAGATCCTCCGCATTAGTAATCATTAGGAAAATGCAAATTAAAGCCAGAATGGGCTATGACTTCACACCTGTTAGAAAGGCTTTTATCAGAAATACAAAAGGCACCAAGGGTTGGTGAAGAAGCACCGAGAAGGGCGCCCTTGTACCATTGGTGGAGTGTATATTAGTACAGCCTTTGTGGAAAACTGTATGGACGTTCTGCAAAAAACTAAAAATAGAAATGCCACACGATCCAGTAATCCTACTCCTAGATATATGTCCAAAGAAATTGAAATCAATATGTTGAAGGTCTGTCTACATTGCCATGTTGAGTCTAGCATTATTCATAGTAGCTGAGATACGGAATCAACCTAAGTGTCCATCAGCAGTTGAAAGGATTGAAAATATGTTATATATACACAATAGAATATGATTCATTCGTAAAAAGAAGGAAATTCTGTCATTTGCAGCAACATGGATGAACCTGGAAGACATTTTGATAAGTGAAAGTGAGTCAGGAATAGGAAGACAAAGGCCAAATAATCTCACGTACATGTTGAATTTAAAACAGTTGCACTCATAGAAGTAGAGAGTAGAATAATAGTTATCAGAGAAGAAGGGATTGAGGAATTATTGATCAAAGGGTATAAAATTTCAAATACAAGTTTTGAAACCTACAGTCACAGCAGAGTGACTGTAGTGAATAATATATATCTCAGAATAACTAAGAATACATTTCAAATGTCTCACCATGAGAAAATAAGATAGGTAAGCAAGGTGATAGATATCAACATCTCGGTTTAATTATTGTATACATATATCAAAGCATCACATTATACCCTATACGTATATATAGTTATGGTGTGTCAATTAAAATACTATTGGTCAAATTGTTTAAAGCCAGTATGTAATTTTTAATAAGTACCCAAATAAGAAACATTGACCGCATCACAAAATGTCCCCCTTACACCACCAAACCTAGGCATCCTCCTCTCCCGTATTTCTTCTCCTTAACCCTAGAGGCAACTACCATCCTGAATGTTGAGATAATTATTCCCTTCTTGGCTATATTTCCTTCCTCCCCCCTTTTCCTTTCTTCCTTGATCTAATTTTTTTTACCAACTACTTGTGCATTCCTAAAAATTTTTGCTTCCCCCCGTGTTTTTTGTTTGTCCTGTTTATTGGTTTGTTTTTGAGATACTGGGGATCAAATGAGGACCTCCAAAATGCTAAGCATGTATTCTACCATTGAGCTACATCCCTACCTCCCTTAAGGTTATATGTATTAAATCATATCCTATATCTCCTGCTTCTTCTACTCAATATTAGATTCTGAGAGTCATTTATATTTTAGCATGTAGCTGGATTTTTTTTTTTTTTGCTATGTGGAGTTCTGTTGTAAAAATATATTACCAGTTGCTTATCTAGTCTGTAGTTGGAGATTATTTGGCTGTGGTTAACATGCTCTTATGAGAGGTCCTATGTATGCGTCTTGCCACACAGGTAGGATTTCTCTAGAATATATATGTACAAATGAATTGGCTACATTGAAGAAAGTTGTGCGAGTTCAGTGTGTTAGGCAATGCTACAGTTTTTGCCAGGATGGTTACAGCAGTTGACATTTAATTGCTTATCCTTAACAACAGATGGTATTTTGGACTTTTCACCTCTGCCACTTGGCTGTACATATAAATGCATCTTGTTTTGAACTTAATTTGCATTTGTCTCACCATATTTTCTTATGTGTTATAGACATTTGTGTCTCCTGCTTTTTTTTTTTTTTTTGCTGTACCGGGGATTGAACGCAGGGGCGTTCTACCTCTGCGCTACGCCCCCGGCCCTATTTTTTATACTTTATTTTTGAAACCGGGTCTCATGAAGTTGCGGAGGGCCTCACTAAGGAGAGAGAGAGAGACAGAGTGACAGAGAGACAGGGAGAGAGAGAGACAGGGAGAGAGAGCGCTGAGGCTGGCCGCGAACCCAGATCCTCCGGTCTCAGCCTCCCAAAGTACTGGGATTACAAGCGTGCGCCACCACGCCCGGCTTGTCTCCTGCTTTTTGAAGTACCTCTTCAAGTCTTTTTGACATTTCTTTTCCTTTTGTTTGTGTGCCAAACCAAAGGAAATTCTTCTTTAATAACTCATAATACTGCTTTATATATTCAAAACATTTATGCATGTGTGTGTGTGTTGGAAATGTCTTCTCCGTATATAATTTGTGCTTTCACTTGGTGTACTATGCTTGTTGATAAACAGAAGTTAATTCTAAATTTTAATGTAAATTTTATCTTCTTTTCCTTTATAGCTTGTGCTTTTTTTAATGTCTTATATAAGAAGTCCTTCCCTATTGTGAATTTCTGAAAATACACTCCTCTATTACCTTGAAACAGTTTTATAGCTTTGCCTTTCTCATTTAAGATCTTTAATCTACCTTTGATTGGATTTTCTTTTTGAACCAGTTGTATCAGTCACATCCAATTAGGAAACAGAGATCTTACCAGTGTTGGTGAAATAGTTTAATATAAAGAATTGTTAACTACACATAAAATTAACAAGGTAACCAGAATGTCAAAACAAAGAATTGTGAATTATCACACAGCTAGCAACTGCAGAGAGCAGTTATCACGTGTCTATCTCACTACATATTGTGGGAAACAGAGGGAAAGTTTGGCATTATCAACAAGGTCAGCTTCGAAGAAGGGACCCAAGCTCAGCTGGTTCTGCTGTCTCTGAGCAGAGAGGGAAGCCCTGGCCAGTGGGGGCCTTGTCTGGGAAGGGGCGAGGTAAGGTTCTACAAATGTTGGTAAACACTTTTGTTGTTACTGGCCTATAAGTAGATTGTTTTCTCTTCCCTACACCCTGTATCTGCAAGGTGTAAAATCAGACTCGGTAGTGATCCAGTAGGCCTTGCAAAGCTTAGAGCATTCCAAATTAGACACATCATCAGCACCATGTTATAATCCATCCCATAAGCAGTTGCTGAACTCAGACTACAGACCACACGTCAGACTTAGAACATAGTGTTGTTGGCAGAGGTCTCTCAAGTCAGATGAGGCAAAAATTACAATTTAGTCTTTAAAAAAGTTCTTCAGCTTATTCAAAAATATTTATTTGGCTCCATACCACAGATGTTTTATAGAGAAAGAGTAAAATTGTGTACCAAGTGTGAGCAAACAAAACTTATAAACACAGATATTCCTATCCTATTGTGCTCACGTGTGTGTGTGTGTGTGTGTGTGTGTGTGTGTGTGTGTGCGTGTGTGTGTGTGAGAGAGAGAGAGAGAGAGAGAGAGAGAGATACTGGGGATTGAATCTAGGGACATTCTACCTTTAAGCTATACTCCCAGCCTTATTTTTTTTTATTTTGAAGCAGAGTCCCACTAAGATGCTGAGGCTGGCCTTGAACCTGTGATCCTACTGTCTAAGCCTCCCAAGTACTAGGATTACAAGCGTGCACCACCGCGCCTGGCTCTATTTATTCTACATTAAACTAGATACTGGAAATTAGAAAGCATTTGCCCATAGGGAAAACATGGTTCAAGAATAAGGACTATGGAGCCAGACTGCAAGGATCCCAGTCAATTCTACCACCTACTGACAGTGATTTAGGCAAGTTCCTCCAGCAAAATGCCATTTTCCTCATGCACAAAATAGAGAAACTAAGACTAGTATGAGAAGGAAACGAGAGGATGCCAGCAAAGATTTTCATATGGTAAACAGCAAGTACTCAGTATTAGACATTGTAAGTTTTAGAAGACTGTGTTTTATAATCTTATTTTATTCAGTTACTTAGCTGACCAATAATCAGTCATGAAACAAAAAGTCAGCTACCTTAGCTTGCCCGTTCAAGTAGTGACACAGAAATTTCCACACTGAGGCGACTCACCAAGTGACAGAGGACCCAAGGGAGGCAGATGGAGAGGAAGCTGGAGAGTGGCAGCAACCCATACCTCTTAGTGTCCAGAAACAACAGCGGCAGGAGCAGGAAGTGGACACATGTACACAATGTCCAAGCCGCTTCTCTTCTACTGGTTTCGGTCTCTCAGTGCATCCCAAGGTTATTGTTGTTTTAATATGGAAAAGCACCATCACTTCAGAAAGGTTAAGCGGAAGGCTTTGTGAAATTTGTTAATGTCAAGCATCAAATGCAGAATATTGCATAGCACTGTGAACAAGGTGAACATTGTTTCTATCCCAAGAAGCAGAGCTCCATCTCTACCCCCAGTCCTATAAACAATATAAACAGTGGTAATTCCTTTCTCCTTGGTCAGTTTGTATGTTCTGTCTCTCCCTGCTTTCGACAGCTCCCTCTCATCATCACAGCCATCAGCATCTCTTGCCGTAGACTTGCGCAGCATCTTGAGCTACTCACTGTTGCATTATGAAGTGAGTGCACATGAGAGCCACTTCCTGTTTGGGGAACATACATATTCTTTTTTTTTTTTTTTTGTGGTACCGGGGATTGAACCCAGGGGCGTTCTACCTCCGTGCTACACCCCCGGCCCTATTTTTTTTATATTTTATTTTGAAACTGGTCTCACAAAGTTGCAGAGGGCCTCACTAAGTAGAGAGAGAGAGAGAGAAGGAGAGAGAGAGAGAGAGAGAAAGAGAGAGAGAGAGAGAGATCTGAGGCTGGCCGTGAACCCGGATCCTCCGGTCTCTGCCTCCCAAAGTACTGGGATTACAAACGTGCGCCACCACGCCCGGCTTGGGGAACATATTCTTAAAGTTTATCTTTCCAGAGTATCTCACTAGATGAATAATATCATCTGTTTCCTATGCCAAAATGGTACTGCTTGAAGGAAGAAGTAATTAGATTACATAAGTTATGGTTCTTTTTCTTATAATTCAGGATATTTTAACAATAAATTTAAAAATATATTCCAATGCTTAACATTTTCATAATTCTCAAATCCTGACAATGTCTTAAAGTGACTGTTTAAAAATTAACTAATATGGGATGGGCTGTTATAATAAGATAATTAGTATGAAACATCTTTTTTCATGGAAAGATGAACTACAATCATATGAACTTAAACAGAATTTATCAATAATATCTATCAAGACACCTTTTAGCCTGACATAGTGGCACACACTTGTAATCTCAGTACTTGGGAGGCTGAGACAGGAGGATTGCAGATCCCAGCCAGCCTTAGCAACTTAGTGAGGCCCTCTGCAACTTAGTGAGACCCTGTTTCAAAAAAGAAAATAGGAGGCCAGGCGTGGTGTTCTCGGCCAGCCTCAGCTCTCTCTCTCTCTCTTTCTCTCTCTCTCTCTCTCCTTGTCTCTCTCTCTCTACTTAGTGAGGCCCTCCACAACTTCGTGAGACCCGGTTTCAAAATAAAGGATAAAAAATAGGGCCAGGGGTGTAGCGCGGAGGTAGAACGCCCCTGCGTTCAATCCCCGGTACCACAAAAAAAAAAAAGAAAGAAAATAGGGCTAGGAATGTAGCTCAGAGGTAGAATGCCCCTGGGTTCAGTCCCCAGTAAAACACACACACACACACACACACACACACACACACACACAAAACACCTTTTGTTGGGACAAAACTCTCACATTGCTTAAGAAAATATGTTGGCCAGGCATGATGGCACATGCTTGTAACCCCAGTACTTGGGAGGCTGAGACAGCAGGTTCAAAGCCAGCCTCAGCAATTTATCGAGGCTCTTAGCAACTTAGTGAGATCCTGTTTCCAAATAAAAATCAAAACAGGACTCGGTGTATAGCTCAGAGGTAGAATGCCCCTGAGTTCAATCCCCAGCACTACAAAAAAATAAAAATAAAAATAATAAAAAATATTCTTTTAGCCGCACAATTCACAATAGCCAAATTATGGAACTAACCCAGGTATCTGTCAACAAATGAATGGATAAAGAAAATGTGCTATATATGCACAGTGATATTTTACTCAGCCATAAAGAAGAATGAAATTATGTCATTCACAGGAAAATGGATCAAACTGGAGAATAAATGAGATAAGCCAGTTTCAGAAATCAAGGATGGTATGTATTTTGTCAATTGTGGAAGCTAGAGAGAAAATAGGAAATATAGGGATTTTAGCAACAAAGAAAGATCTGTAGACTAGTTGGGGAGAGAGTTAGGGAGGGAAAAAGGAAGGACTGATAAAAAATGTTCAAATAATACTGTGGCAATATGTGAGGGCATTCTTACCAATCTCACTCACTCATGTGGGGAGGTAGAGGAGTGTGGTAGGATTGGAGGGAAATTCACAAAGAGCTGAGGCCATGTATGTTTTTAACACACTGAACCTCACTATGATGAATAATTGCAGTGCACCAATAGAATAATTTAAACTTTTGAAAAAGAATATTTCAACTGGATTTTACAACAGTATATCCTAACAGACCATCTAGGATTACTTTTAAGATTCTGCCATGCCAATTACCAAATATCCTCTACTAGACAAAGCATTTCCTGCTTCTCCTGTTTGTCTTTTCTATTCCTTAAATGTCTTATGTGGGTATATGCATGCATTTATCCAGGCTATGTAGTTCCAAACCATGCCTTGGTTTTCTAAATCTATAAAGGAATTCCTGGGTATTCTCAAAAGTATGTGGGCGAAAATATTCCCTCACATTCTGAGCAGTATTGAAGAAAAGCAGCTGACTCGACCCCATCTCCTTCAAGAATTCCATTTACACCTGCTGTTCTGAGAATGTTCTAAATTGGACTCACAGGTAACAGTGTGTCTCTCTAAAGAAGGTTTACAGCCAGGTGAGGTAGGGAAGGCCTGTAATTCCAGTACTTGGAAGGCTGAGACAGGAGGCTTGCAGGTTCCAGACCAGCCTCAGCAACTTAGCAAGGTCCTCTGCAACTTAGTGAGACTCTGTTTCAAAATGAAATAGGGCTGCAGATGTAGCTCAGAGGTAGAATGCCCCTGGATTCAATCCCCAGTACCATAAGATTAAAATAAGATAAAATAAAATAAAAAGGTATGCACCAGGGCAAGTCTCAGCTGATAGCAGTTGTAGTCCCTTGTCAGCATCCCTTATCATAGTCTCTTCCAGTTTATAAAACATAAATGGAAGGCATGGTATTATACGCTGCAAAACTCCAACTGTTGGTATACTATGGAATCTCCACTGACAACTGAGTAAAGTGGTAACATTAGAAAATGTATATTAAAGACTTAGGGCTGCCTTCAAGCAAAAGTCAACTAAATAATTCATAAAAAAAATAAAATCTTACCAACCTCCCTGATCTATAACTCACATTTGCCTCTCCCTTGTCACATGGAGACAGATCCCTGTGGCCACGGGAGGCCGACTCTTCCATCTCCCACTGGGAAGGCAGGTAGCCCATTCCTTCATGTCCTCTCAAGAATTTCATTAGTTTAACATCCCCCTCTTTCACTTGAATCAGTTATGCTTTCTCTACAAACACTGTTACTACCAACTGGGAAAAACTTTCTCTTGATGCCAAGAATTATTTGACAAGTCTCATCTTAATGATGTCCTCTGATGGTAAAACTTCTTAGAAGGGGCTGGGGTATGACTCAATGGAAGAGCATATTCCTAGCATACCTGAGGCCTAAATTCAGTCTCCAGGAGCAAGAGCAGCAGCAACAACAGAACTTCTTAGAAGACTTGGGTATAGATTTGCCTATAGAATTGTCTGTAGAATTATAGGATTGTCACAAGATCCATACTTTTGTTCCACTGTCTCCTTAATCTATTCATGCTGGAATTACATCAGCAGCAGTCCACAGCTCTTCTTTAATCTCAACTCTACTAGTCTGTGAGCAAAGCAGCCTCTCTCTCTCTCTCATTGGTGACTGAACTCAGACCTCACCCATGGTAGGCAAGTGCTCTACCACTAAGCTACATCCCCAGCCTGTTCTTAAAATTTTATTCTGAGACAGAGTCTCACTAAATTGCCCAGGTTGGCCCTGAACTTGCAATTCTCCTGCCTTAACCTCCCGAGTAGCTGGGATTACAGGCATGAACCACCACTCACAGCTCAGTATACCACTTTCTCCTCCAAACATTCAACTTTTACCAACCAACTACTATTTTACCAGCAGATTCAGGAGGTTTTCTGAGTCCAGGGATAAATATAATAGTCCATAAAGTAAAATCCTTGACCTCATGGAACTTAGAGTTGCTAGATAGACAACAAGTATACAAGCAAATACTTACTCTAATGTCAGAAGACAAAACAGGATGGAGGATAGAGAGTAATAGGAGACGATAGATAAAGTGATCAGGTCTGTCAACAGAGCAAGACATAAATGAAGTTCAGTAGCTGGTATCTGTGGTTTTCTTATCATGTTTCTTTATCTCATTGGTGAGGAACATGCTGAGAACCATCTGGGGTCTGACAAGTCCTTAGGTATTCCTGCAGAGTGAAAGTTATACAGGGTTTGAAGGGATTCCTCCCTTCCTCAGTATCTGATATTTTTCAAGTCTTCATTGTTGGATTCCCCGCATATCTTCAACATCTAAGTGTTGGCATGCTTTGGGCTTCTGTTAAAGTAGTCCTTTCTGTCTCTATCAATAGCCTCTGTCCCTAGGTAACTCCATCCAATCTTATGGAACTATATAATTCCATATGGCGATAACTCACAAAGTATATATCAAGTCCCAATCTATACCCTGATCTCCAGGTTCATATCCAACTCAGTATTATCTCCATTTGTAGGCCTTAATAAGCATCACAAACTAACATGACAAAATTACAACTCAAAATTTCCCCCTAATTTTTTCTTCCCCCAATTTTTAACCACCTAAGTTAACAGTAATAGCATCTTCTCAGTGAATCAAACTGAAAACCTAGCAGTCATCCTTGATTTATCTTCATTTTCTGCCATTTGTAAAAAAGATACATGGTTTCACTGTGTTGCATAGGCTGGCTCTGAAGTCCTGGGCTCAAGTGATTCTCTTGCTTCCTCTTAGTAAGCAGGAATTACAGGTGTGCGTCACTGCACCCAGTTCCTGCCATTCAACAAGAAACAATACAATGTTTAAACATTGGCAAAAAAGCTAAACAGATTACTCATCAAAGATATGCAGATGGCAAATAATCATATAAAAGATGCTTAATATCCTTAATCATTAGGAAATAAAAACGAAAACCACATGTAATACTTATTAAAACCAGTGAACTTGAAGGCAGGAATTACAAGTACTGTAATTCCAGTACTTGGGAGGCTGAGACAGGAGGATCACAGATTCGAGGCCAACCTCAGTAACTTAGTGAGACCCTGTCTCAAAAATAAAAATATAAAACAGGGTGGGGTACAGCTTGGAGGTAGAATGCCCCTGAGTTCAATCCCCAGTACCAAAAATGAAAAAATCAGCGAACTTGAAGACAGATAATACATGTGATCCAAAATGATCATATATTAAAACCAGTGTAGAGGATCCAAGTGTTGGGTAACAATATCAAATGTTATACAAACATATAATTAGAATTCCAGAAGGAAAAGAAAGAGACAAAGAGGTAGAAGAAATATTCATGGAAATAATAGCCAAGTCACGGATCCAAGCAACGTAGAAAACAAAGCAGAATGATTACAAAAAAAGAAAAGAAAAGAAAAAGAAAAAATATTCACACCTGGGCATAGCCGACTGAAACTGATGAAAACCAAACACTGAGAAAAAATCTTTACCTGAAGGTAAAAAAGAGTTCCAGCAGGTTTAATGTCATAAACCCCACAAGCCAGAAGACGACAGAGTGACATATTTAAAGAGTTGAAAGAAAACAACAACAAAAACCCTGTCACCCCAGGATTCTATGTCCAGTAAATAGGGGGTTTCTTTTCCAAGATGATTTATGTGATTGGGCAAAAAATATTTTCTATTTACAGCCATACTCTTAAAGGCTCTCTTTATTTTCCAAACGAAAGTCAGTGCTTAGTGTAGGTATGTTTTCCGATGTGATGTTCCACAAATATGATTTAATGATAGCTTAATTAGGAATCGTTAATGTATTTGTTTATGGAAAAGCTTAGGAGGTTAGTAAATTCCTATATAAAATTACCAAGTAAAAACTGAGATAGCTGGGTGTGGTGACACACATTTGTAATTCTAGCAAATCGGGAGGCTGAGGCAGGAGAATCACAATGGCTGGGAATACAGGTCAGTGGGTTAAATTCCCAGTAAAAAAAAAAAAAAAAGAAGAAGAAAAAGGAAACAACAAAACAACCCACTGAGAATTAGAAATTAGAATTAGAATTACATTGTTATGAAGTCTACTAAAACACAGAAAACTACATTAAAATTCACATCCAAATTATGCAGGTAGAGAAACAAATCAAAAAAGGCAAAGGAATGTGATCTTATGAGAATATACATGTTCCTTTCACCAGTAGAATAGTGGAAGGGGCTTGGGGTGGGAGGTGAGAAGGGTAAAAAGGAGGACTGAGGAAGAAATCAGTTCAAGCCAGGCGTGGTGGCAAACACTGTAATCCCAGTACTTTGGGAGGCGGAGACCGGAGGATCCGGGTTCGTGGCTAGCCTCAGCTCTCTCTCTCTCTCTCTCTGTCTCCCTGTCTCTCTCTCTCTCTACTTAGTGAGACCCTCCGCAACTTCATGAGACCCGGTTTCAAAATAAAGCATAAAAAATAGGGCCGGGGGCGTAGCACGGAGGTAGAACGCCCCTGGGTTCAATCCCCAGTACTGCAAAAAAAAAAAAAAAGAAATCAGTTCAAACTATATGTCCATATATGAAGTTATCACTTCCAATCTCACCAACATGTATAGGAGGGAGGAGGGGAGCAGGTGGGATCTGGAGGGAAATACACCAAGTGCTCTGGGCATGTATTTTTGTATCACTTTGAACATCACTACGATGTATAATTACAGCTCACCAATAAAGGTATAAAAGCAAATAAATAAATCCACTATTAGTGAATGACCAGAGTGTCCTCAAAAAACCAAACAAAACTGTTTCTCTGAGAGTCTGAAGAGTTTGCATGACATGGGTCATATGCATACCAAATGAGATCTGAGCAAAAGGGATAAAAGCCAATATCTTAATGGAGGGATTCGAAAAACATTGAGATAATGCAAGTGCAATGTTCTCTTAATTAAATTCCCTTAAACACCAACTAGTTTAATGTTATCAATCTTCCTTAGAACATTCAATAGCTCTTTCTGAAAATGTCAACTCTTCTCTTTAAAAATATCATCTTTCCTCCCTTTACCACTTCTACTTAGCCAACCGTGTATTTCCTCTACTCTTCAATTCACACCAGGGTTCCAGCCAGGTTCAGTCTCTCCACACACTCACTACTTAATTCCTTCATTTACACCTTCTCTCCTGTCTCTTGGACTGCCCTCCACTTCTCTCCTGTTCAATGGTCAGTTGATGACTTTCTCTGTGAAATAGTTTCTGACTAGTTAATCCATAACTTTTGTGTGTGTGTGTGGTGGTGGTACTGGGGATTGAACCCAGGAATGTTCTACCTCTGAGCTATATCCCCAGCCCTATTATTTTTTAGTTTTTAAACAGGGTCTTACTAAGTTGCTGAGGCTGGCCTTGAACCTGTGATCCTCCTGTCTCAGCCTCATGAGTACTGGGATTACAGGCATGTGCCACCATGCCCAGCTATAACCCATAATGTTTAATAGTAAGATGAAGCACTTGGTTCTTACACCCATGCTACTACAAGTCACTTCAGATCTCATCTTCATCCAGTGATGCAGTAACTGCCCCTGAGAAGCTAAAGGTGATGAAGAATGAGGACATGATCTATGTCACACCTTATGAGAAAAACCAGCACTACCAGATAAAATAGCCACCCCTCCTGAAAAAAACAAGCTCCCTGAGCAGGATGGCTTTCCTTTAGCATGATAAGTTGACTGGTAGATGGATAACCTCTTCAGTTTAAGTATGTGAAGTGAGGGCTTGCAATAACTGAGAACTCTATAAAGAGAAAACATGACGAATAAATGGTGTTTATTTTCCTAAATTATCTTTTAAATACTTTTGTCAGTTTTTCCCAAATGAGGTTATTATTCTGTAGAGAAAACACTCTTCAGCTAAAAGAGCCCACCCTTGTTTGTATGAGTGGATTGGGGTCAGCTCATCTTTAAATGTTAAGTCAGCCTTCCAGCTAAGAACCAGTATACTGGAGAAGGTAACTTTCACAACCATTTTAACATTTATTGATCATGTTTTATATGCTTATCTTTACATATTCTAAGCCCTGTAGAAGATAGAAACAATAAAACATATAGTCTGTATACATACATACATACATACATACACACACATGAAATATATGCATACCTGGAAATTCAGTAACAATATATGGCAATTTATCATTAGATACCAAATACGTGATCACTAGTGTGTGTGTGTGTGTGTGTGTGTGTGTGTGTGTGTGTATGGTGCTGGGGACTGAACTCAGGTATATTCTACCACTAAGCTATACCCGCAGCCCTGTTTTATTTTTTATTTTGAAACAGGATATCGCTATATTGCTGAGGCTGGCTTCAAGCCTGAGATCCTCCTCAATCACCCTCCCAAGTACTGAGATTACAGGCATGCACCACTGTGTCTGGCTAGATGACTATTATTAATAGAAAAGAGTGCCAGTGTTCAGAGGAAAAATTTCAAGGAGGTCATGATACTTCAGTTGGGCCTTAAAACATGAATAAATCTTGATTTAACAAAATAGCAATAAAAGATATTCTATGTGAGTGTTAGAGAAAATTTTGCAAAAAACAATATTTTCATCTTAAAAAATGACATGAACTTAGAAAAGTAAAATGAGGTCTATATCCTAAATGACCCTCACTATGATTATAAGAAGCAGATGCTTAGAGACTAATTCATATCCCACCTCAGGCTTCACTATAAAAAGATAACTACTATACAGAATACACTAGCAAAAAGAGAAAGTGGGAACTGCAAGAACCCTGAAAATAGGGGGAAAATTCCACCAATACTACAATAAACGTTACAACCCCTTAACAATGTAAGTCACCAATACAGAAGTACAGAAGATGCCAGATGAAGAATTCAGAATTTTGATTTACAATATGATCAAAGACCTTAAGAATGAAATCAAAGTAAATATTCACAATGAAGAAATACAGTCAGTAAAGAAATAACAAAATTTGAGGGACTTATTGTCAAATTGCCCTCTTGAAAAGTATGAATTTATTTTCACTCTGATGAATACCTATGTCTTACCCTAATATTAGGCTCAGATTTAATTTTTAATTTGGTAAATAAAAATGAATTGTATTTCAAAGTGTGCTTCTTTCATTGTTTATGGACCAGGCAATGTTTTATATGTTCATTTGGCTTTTCTATTTTTTATTTGTAAACTACTTATCCAATTTTTCTCTCTGGGCATTTGTCTTTCTTGATAATTTATAAGAGTTTTTTTTAATACACAGCAAATGAAACTCTTGCATCAGTTTCTCTAGGCTCTGGCCATAGGCATTGCATTCAGTTCTTTAAATATATCACACTTGCTCACACACACACACACACACACACACACTAAAACCCTGAATGAGCTGAATCAATAAACAATTAAAGCTATCACTAACATACTAGACTACATGGAAAATAGTCTCAACCTTGAAAGATAGTAGATTCAAAACTGAACAATCAGTCAAGAATATGGAAAAGACAATACAACAACAGGACCAGAACATACAAGAAATAAGGGATAACATCCAAACTTACGGATTATTGTCATTAAAGAAGGTGTACAGGCACAAACCAAGGAAATAAAAAATCTCTTCAGAGAAATAATATCAGAAAACTCCCCAAGTTTGGATAATGATTTGGACATCCATGTACAGGAGACGTTCAGAACCCCAATCAGATGAGATCAAAGAAGATCATCTTCCCATCACATTATAATCAAAATGTGTAACATAGAGGCTGAGAACCCAACCCAAAAAGCATTGAGAACAAAAGGCCAGGTGACATGCAAAGGTAAAACAATAAGAATTACTCCATATTTCTCAACCCAAATACTGAAAGCCAGGAGGGCATGGAGTGATACACTTCAAGCACTGAGAGATAACTTCCAACCAAGATTGCGTTACCCAGCAAACCTTTCCTTCAAAATTTATGGAGAAATAAAAACCTTCCAATATAAGCTGAAACTAAAATAATTCATGACAACCAAACTGACACTCAGGAAATCACTCAGAGAAATGAATCACAAACAAGAAATGAAACAAATAAACATTGGAACCAGAGAAGGGATGAACACTACCAGATGAGCAACTAAGCAAAGGAGAACTAATATTGTTTCAAATAGAAAACATAACTCAAAATGACAGGAAATAGTCATCTCTGTATAATAAACTGAATGCCAATCGTCTCAATTCCCCAATGAAAAGACTGACAAATTGGATTAAAACTCATAATCCAACTGTATGCTGCATGCAAGAAACACACCTTATAGGCAGAGAGATTCACAGGCTGAAGGTGAATGGATGGAAAAAGATGCCGCATGTAAATGGAGACCAAAAGAAAGCACGTGTAGCTACCCTCATATCTGACACAGCGGACTTTAAGCTAAAACTTGTCAGAAGAGACAGAAGATCACTTCTTACTGAAAAAAGGAACCATCCAAACTGAAGACATAACCCTACTAAATATTTATGCCCCTAATATTGGTGTACCTACCTACATAAAACAAACTCTTGATTTGAAGACCCAGATAGACCTCAACACAGTGATCCTGGGAGACTTCAACACACCTCTCACACCATTAGATGTCTTCCAGGCAAAAGATTAGTAAAGACACTTCAAACCTAAATAACACTATAAACCAATTGGATTTATCAGAAATTTAGAGAATATTTCATCCAAGAACAGCTGAATACAGGTTCTTCTCAGCAGCTCATGGAAGCTTCTCCAAAATAGACCATATTGTAGGCCACAAAACAATCACCAGCAAATCAAAAAAATTGATACAATTCCTTGCATCCTTTCAGATTATAATGAACTGAAAGTGGAGACCAACAATAAGAAGATCCAGAGGAATCACACAAATACATGGAGATTGAATGATACACTACTAAATGAATACTTGTTCAGAGAAGAAATAACGGGAAAATCTTAAAAATTCCTAGAATCAAATAAAAATAGAGACACAACTTACCAAAAATCTATGGAACACCCTGAAGGTGGTGTTAAGAGGAAATTTTATAGCATTGAGGACCCACATAAGAAAAACAGGAGGACTCCAAATAAACAATGTAATGCTGTACCTCAAGGCCCTTGAAAAACAGGAACAAACTAACCCCAAAGCCAGCAGAGGGCAGGAAATAATCAAAATCAGAGCAGAAATTAATGAAATAGGAAACAAACAAACAGAAAACCCCAGAAGATCCATAAAACAAAAAGCTGGGTTTTTTTTAAAGGTAAATAAAATTGATAAACCCTTAGATAATCTAACTAAAAGAAAGAGAGAACAGACCCACATTTATAGAATAAGAGATGAAAAAGGAGATATCACCACAGATAATGTGGAAACCCAGAAAATTATTAGAAACTATTTTGAAAACTTATACTCCAAACTGGAAAACCTAGGAGAAATTGACAAATTCCTAGACAACTGCAACTTACCTAAACTGAACCAAGAGGATAGATTAAAAAATAAACAGACTGAAAGGAAGCAAAGAGATTGAAATAGCAATCAAAAGTCTCCCATCAAAGAAAAGCCCAGGTCCAGACAGATTCCCAGCTGAATTATATAAGACCTTTATAGAAGAACTAAGTCCAATGCTCCTCAAATTATTCCATGAAATAGAAAAAGAAGTAATACTACTAAACTCATTCTACAAAGCCAGCATCACCTTAATCCCCAAACTGAATGAAGATACCATGGGAAAAAAATTACAGACCAATATCATTGATCAACAAAGATGCAACAATTCTTATTAAAATACTAGGAATTTGCATTCAAAACTACATCAAGAAAATAGTATACCATGACTAAGTTGGCTTCTTTCCATGAATGCAAGACTGGCTCAACATACACAACTCAGTAAATGTAATCCATCACATTAATAGAGGTAAAGAAAAAAAATCATATGATGATCATAATGAATACAGAAAAAGCATTTGGCAAAAGCCCAACACCTTTTCATGATAAAAAAATACTGAAGAAATTAGAGATAAAAGGAACCTACTTCAACATAAAGGCTATATATGATAAACCCAAATCCAGCATCATAATGAATGGGGAAAAACTGAGAGAATTTCCCTTAAGATCAGGAACAAGACAAGGATGCCCACTGTCACCACTCATATTAAACATAGTACTTGAAACTTTAGCCATGGTAATAAGACAAGAAAAGGGAATTAAAGGAATATAAATAGGGAAAGAAGAACTGAAATTGTCTTTATTCACTGATGATATTATCCTTTACTTAGAAGACTAATACAACTCAACCAGAAGACTTCTAGAGGTAATAAAGAACTTTAGGCGATAAAGAACTTTTTTTGTAGCTGGACACAAAGTCAACTTAAAAATCATTAGCATTCCTATACACCAATCATGAGTTCACTGAAAAAGAAATCCAGAAAACAATTCCATTCACAGTAACCTCATAAAAGGTAAAATACATAAGCATAATTACTACATAGAAAATGTATATCTAAAACCACCCCTGAAAAATAAAACTGTATCAACTCACATATGAAAATAATTCTCTAAAGGGGAGCAGGATTCCATTAATAACAGATAATATTAGAGGCTAAAATTAGAAATAAGAAACTTTCACAAACTTCTATGTTCTTTGAATCCTTTAGAAAGATAATTTTAAAAGTAAGTTTCAAATTTATCATGTGACAAGTGATAATTATACATGCATGCAGTCCGTACTTATGGAAGCATTAAGATGAAGCCCTTGTAATTCCACCACACTGTACTTCTCTGCTCAGTAATGTCTCCATCATCGCAGCTCCTGAGATTTAGTCCAACGGCAACAATGAAAACAATTATTATAACCAGTAAATATTCTCTTCCTGAAAATCCTTTAGGTTTCTTTCCATAGATGAGCTTTTGTTCCGGGGCAAAGGATATGCAAAAATCTACATTTGAGTAAATTTCCTCCTATTTGGAGTAAGTTCTTCCAGTGTTTGTGTCAGTTTGCCATCTCCTAAAACTGTATGAACATTAGATATCAGTATATTCTTGATCACTGATGATTAAAGAGAAGTGCTGTTTCCATACGTTAATGTTAAACTCGACCATCTTCATGTAGCTTTAGTAGTCATTTGTGTTATTTCATGGTCCTGTTTTTCTTCTCACTCACCTTGTATGTTAACATTTCATCATGCATTGCCATTGAAATACTGTGTTTTTCCATTTTCTTTACTATGGTGTTTTAGTTTTTGATGTACAGAAATTATGTATTGAAATATAATTATGTTTAGTGTCTCATCAAAAAAATAAATAAAAGGTAAAATACATAGGAATAAAATTAATGAAGTAGGTAAAAGACCTCTACAATGAAAATTATAAAACACAAAAGAAAGAAATTGAAGAATATCTTAGAAGATGGGAAGGCAGAATAAATATATAGTGAAAAATGAAGATATTCAAGCTGAAATCACCTGAGGAACATAACTTCAGAAAGAGCCATTTTGCTTTTTGGTACATGCAACAAGCAATAAAGATTATTTTGAGACAAAAAAAAAGAAATGAAATGTTTTCTTCTATAAAACAAAAGCAAGCAAGCAAACAAAAAGATCTTAGAAGATGGAAAGGCAGAATAAATATCATCAAAATGGCATCCTACCAAAAGCGATCTAAAGATTCAATATAATCCCTATTAAAATACCATGGACATTCTCCACAGATCTATAGAAATCACTCTTAAAATTCATATGGAAAAACAAAAGACCCAGAATAGCCAAAGCAAGTCTCAGCAATATAAGAAGCATGCTAAAGTCATCACATTACCTGATTTCAAATTATACTACAAAGCAATAGTAATAAAAACAGCATGGTATTGGCACAAAAACAGACACATAGACCATTGGAACAGAAGACCCAGAAACAAATCCTTATATTTATAGCCAGTTGATTTTGATAAAGGTGCCAAAAGCTTACACTGGAGAAAAGACAGTCTTTTCTACAAATGGTATTGCAAAAACTAGTTATCCATTTGTAGAAGAATGGAATTAAACCCAACCTCTCACCCTACATAAGAGTCAACTAAAGGTGGATCAAAGAACTAGAAATTATACCAAAAACTTTGAAACTGATAGAAGAGGGCATAGGACCAACACTCCAACACATAAGCACTTGTGGAAACTTCCTCAATAAGACCCTGAAAGCTCAGGAAATTAAAACAATAATTAATGAATGGGGTGGCATTATATTAAAAAGCAGCTGTGCAGCAAAGGAAATCATCAAGAGTCTATAGAGTGTACCTACAGAATGCGAGATCTTTGCCACCTACAAAAAATATTTTGCCTTAACAAATTTTACAATACTGGCCAGGCATGGTGGCACACACTTGTGATCCCAGTACTTGGGAGGCAGAGACCGGAAGATCCGGGTTCACAGCCAGCCTCAGCTACTTAGTGAGGCCCTCCGCAACTTCGTGAGACCCGGTTTCAAAATAAAGGATAAAAAATAGGGCCGGAGGAGTAGCTCGGAGGTAGACGCCCCTGGGTTCAATCCCTGGTACCGCAAAAAAAAAAAAAAAATTTTTTTTACAATACTGTTGCTTCTAAAAAGCCAATTATCTTAGAAAAATTGCATGCCATCTAACATTATTTTGCCTTGCAAGTACAAGTAAGAGAATAATCCATATAACAAACAAGCAAGCAAGCAAAGATACAAATCATTTTCTCTATCTATTTCCATTTGACAAGAAAATTCAACCATTGGATTTTTCTGGGATACTTTTGTCCAAATGCTTTTTCATTGTCCTGAAGCCCCAACACTCATCAAATAGTTAATGATAATTTTCTTTTGGTAAAAAATAATGAGAACAACACAACTGTAATTTCTTGTTTTAAATAAATCTGACATGCAACCATCTTCCAATAGGGAACATTTGTCCTAAATTTGTAACAAATTATTTCTGTTCACAGAAACTAAAAAAGAAAAAAAAGTCATGTTCCTTATTGAACTCTCTCCAAATGATATCAAGGAACTATGGTTAAATGCCATGCCATAAATGTAAATTATTTCTGCTCCTGGAGAGATTAAAAAGGGTTTATAAACCAGGCATAGTGTTGCAGGCTTTTAATCCCAGTACTTGGGAGGGTGAGACATGAGGAGGATCGCAGGTTTGTGGCCAGCCTCAGCAACTTAGTGAGACCCTATTTCAAAATAAAAGATAAAATAGGGCAGAGCATATAGCTCAGAGGTAGAATGCCCCTGGGTTCCATCCCTAGTAACATACACACACACACACACACACACACACACACACACACTCACACACACACAGAGTTTATAATGACTCTCCTTTTTTCAAACAGAATTTGGATCCCAGCTAAACTTTTGTGACCTACCAATGCAAAAGTCTGTTGGGCATGGAAGTCTAAATTCGCTCTGACATAGTATGAAAGGAATTTTATGAGCAGAGGGCTCAAACAAATTTTTCAATATATGAAATATGCTCAATATCATTTAAAAAGATTTTTAAAACTAAAAATATATAAGAAATGTTAAACTGACCTCTATGATTCCTGGTTCTGAAACTTCTCCTGCCGTGTGGCTGATGCCTCTCAGCCCCATGAGACAAACACTCCAGTGAAGGAAGCCAAAGAAACAACAGTCCACACTGGATAAAGTCACGTGTAGAGTTTTAAAATCTTTCTTACCGTGCTGAAGCTTCTGACTCCTGGACAGCAGTATTTTTTTTTTCTTGTCATGACACCCAAGGGATGTCTCATCTCTTGGACATAATGATATCTAAATATAGTTAAGGTGACAGTAACAGATAGTGAAGAGTTGGCCCAGCTGTCAAGCTCACGATGACCACATTTTGATCATCTTACTTTAATCCAGTACATTGTTCACCTATTAACTTGAAAATCAATAATATATTTGGGCTCCACACATATTCCAGGAATATATTCCTTATTTATATAGAAAATATGTCGCTGAATTTCTTTCAGCCCAAACCTGAATTGATCTACAATATAACCTTTACTTATTTGGACCCTTCACACTAAGCCAAAAAGGGAGCTGGGCTGCAGGGCTGCATCGGAGGAGAGAGGGAGGGATGAAGCTCTGCTGAGGACTGGAGCCCGGCATCTTCTGGGCCACCACCACGACAGGGACCTCAGGAAGGTGTTGGGCCTCAATGTTGTTTTTCCAAGTGCAAAAAAAGAAGTGAATAGAACCTGCCTGCCAGGAAGGGATGTCGTGGGTTGGAGGATCCAGCTAACTGGGGGCACCACGCCATCTCCTCGGACACCCGGGCACAGCTGGCAGCACCAGGGGTTCAAGGTGAAGGTGCGGGGCAATGCAGACGGCATGGAGGCACAGGAGACGTCTCAAGAGGTCCCGGGATGCCCTCCCAGTGGGTTTAAGGCACGATCTGCCCCAAACCCAAGCCTGGTGACCCCAAGGCGAGGCTGGCGACACGCAGGCACTAGGTGCCAAACAAGCGGCTCAGGCCAGGCACCAAGGAGGCTTCGGAACCAGCGCCCCGAACCCAAGAGCTCTCGTGTATGCGGCCCGCAGAGTCCCCAAGGAGCAGCCCCTGTGTCTGAGCACCTGCCGGAGCCCTCCGCAGAGCCCAGGAGCAGCCTGGAGGTGAGGCCTGCAGCGCGTCCTCCCTGCCCGCGCCTCCACGTGCGCCCTCGGCTCCCGCTCCGGCCCTGTCCGCGTCACGCATCCCAGTGACATCACAAAGGACCAGCTGCCGCGCTGCACTTCGACTCCCAGGAGTGGGGTCAGGGACAGCTCGCTCGGGCTCTGCGTTTCTTCCTCTCCTTGGATCCGACCCACAGCGCTGTGACTGGGTGACTTTCTTGGTGGCCAAGGTCGCGGGCACCTCGGCCCCCCTGTCCTCTGGCCTGCCCTGCTCCCGCTGCTGAGCAGGAGCACCCCACTGCTGAGTGGGAGCATCTCGCTGACCCCGCTCCGGTTCCCACCGTCCACCCTGCCTGCAGGCTCCCCTGCCTTACGGCTATACGAGCTGGCTTCAGCCGAAGCCCTCTCCTGCCAGCTACACACCCCTCTCTGGGGTTCTTACCAGAGGGTACGTTTGGAGAACCCGCGGGCGCGGCCTGAGGTGTCCACTAGCATCTCCTGCCCGTTGGGACCCTCCGAGCCCCTCAGGATGCCTCTCCAGCCCAGGTGCATTCTCCTGCCTCCACCACCCCAACAGGTAGGCCAGGCTGCGGGCCCCTTGCCAGCCAGTCGCCTCCCTCTACCTGGCCAGAGGAAACAGAGGTGAGGGCCCAGGAAGAGCCTCGGGGAGGGATGGGGGAGACCACCACCTGCCCAGCTCTCCATTCTCCCGGGGTCGGGGAAGGAGGTGGAAGCCGAGCAGCCCTCAAGTCCAGCAGCAAGCTGTCCTCCACCGACAGCCGCCAGACACAGGCCCTGCAAAGGGACACACGACAAGCCTGCGGTATTCCCCTGCACTTACTGTGGGGTCGAGGTGACGGCCCCACCTCCTAAGCTTCCCTGCCTGGCAGTAGAGGAAGACCTTGGCTCCCAGGGGTCAGGGAAGCAGGCACCGGGTCAGTCTTCATCTGGTTTTGCAGCAAGCTGTCCTCCACTGACAGCCACCAGACACAGGCCCTGCTTAAGGACAATGAGAATCCCAACAGCGTTCCCTGTGCAGTCAGTGCCCAGTCGAGGTGACCAGCTCCCGCCTCCTCAGGTTCCCTGCCTGGAGATGGAGGAACATATCCATTCATTATATTCCTAATGAGGTGTTAAGGCTATTTTTAAATTTTTTTTTATGAAAAGAAAACCCATGCTTTTGTGGACACTAGATAACTGCATTCAGCTTTTAAACTTTTTTGTTAAGTATTTTATTTAATTTTATTATCTTCCAGGCGTCTAAATCTCCAGTCTGTCTGTTGTAGTGATAATTTAACTCGATAATGGAATAGTTTGTTGCCAGCTGTTTATATTAAGTAATTTTTAAATATTTGTAGTATTGTTGACTAATATACTATTAAGTTATTGGCAAAAACAAAAAATCCTGGTTTTAGTTAAAAAATAGTGAATTACTGGATGAGTGTTAGATTTTTATTTTCTGGAAAGATCCCAATTTGAGAGATTCTCAAATTCTATGAAATTGTTCTATTTCATACTTTGGTTAGTATTATATATTAGTTAGGGTTCTCCACAGAAGCAGAACTAATGTGAGATTTATTTGAGGAATGGGCTCATGAAATTATGGAGGTTAAAAATCCCATGATCTGCTATAGGCAGGAAGCTGGAGAACCAAGAAAGCCAATGGCGCCGTTTCCTATGAGTTCTAAGGCTCAAGAACCAGGAGTGATGTTCAGGGGCAGGAGAGAGGGATGTTTCAGCTCAAGCACAGAAAGTGAATCTGACCTTACTCCACTCTTTTGTTCTGTTCAACCCTTTCATGAATTCGATAATGGCCACCCACACTGGGGAGGAATATCCTTTTTACTCAGTTCACCAAATCAAATGCTATTCTCCAGAAACGGCCTCACAGACACAACCAGAAATCATGTTTTACCAATTATCTGGGCATCCCTCATCCCAGTCAAATTGATACATTAAAATTAGCTGGACTTGGTGGCACAAGCCTGTAATCCCAGTACTTGGGAGGTTGAGACAGGAGGATCACAGGTTGGAGACAAGCCTCAGCAACTTAGTGAGACCCTCAGCAACTTAGCGAGAGACACTGTTTCAAAATACAAAACAGAAAAAGACTGGGGATGTAGCTCAGAGGTAGAATGCCCCTGGGTTCAATCCTGAGTACCAATAAATAAATAAATGAATAAATAAATAAATCACAGATAAATATTGTCTGCCATGTTACTAAATGGAATGCCGTAACAGTTGATTTGATGGGTAGAACTTGATTAAAAAAATAAATTTAAGAAGGCAGGGGCTGGTGATATAGCTCAGAGGTAGAGCACTTGCCTAGCATGTGTGAGGTCCTTGGTTCAGGCCCCAGCCCTGCAAAAGAAGAAAAAAAGAAAAAACAAATGCAATTGATTTTAGCCAGGATGGTGGCGCAGGCCTGTAATCTCAGTACTTGGGAGGCTGAGACAGGAGGATCAAAGGTTTGAGGACAATCTCAGCAAGTAGTGAAACTCTCATCAACCTGCTGGGCGTGGTGGCACATGCTTGTAATCCCAGTACTTGGGAGGCTGAGACTGGAGGATCCGGGTTCGTGGCCCACCTCAGCTACTTAGTGAGGCCCTCCGCAACTTAGCGAGACCCTGTTTCAAAATAAAGAATAAAAAATAGGGCTGGGGGTGTAGCTCAGAGGTAGAATGCCCCTGGGTTCCATCCCTAGCACCACACACACACAAAAATAAATAAAAAATAAAAATAAGATAGAGCTGGGGTGGAGCTTGGAGGTAAAATGCCCCTGGGTTCAAATTCCAGTGCGACACACACACAAAAAAAGGCTGTGTCATTTGGTCCTGTCTACTAGGTACCAGGTACATGCTCAGACTCACAGGTATACAATAAAGCATGTGGTAAAAGTTGTGGGTATTTAGAAAGTAGGAGAAGCAGTCCTTTATTTTGCCCATAAATGGGGAGGGAGATTTCAAAGGTTTGAGGTGGTTTGAGTAGGACAGCTTCTTTGAGAAGTCATACAGGAGGAGGAGAAGTTCACCAGCCCAAGTGGGGGAGAGCCTTTCCATTAGGAGCGTCCTGTAGTGTTCAGACAAAGAGTAGTGGAAAAGCGCAGGACTGTGGAGACCAGGAGTGTTTTTAGACCAAAGCATTATTTGAAAGGCTGTATCAGTCAAGGGACCCAACAGGAACCAGATGGCACATTCAAATCAGGACAAGTCGAAGAGCTGTTTTACAGTGGGACAATTTACAGAGTTGTGGGCTGGGTATGAGGAAACCACAGAAAATACCATGTACACTGGGATCAGGAACAGCATTGCTGCTCTGACCCCTGGACCTAGACAGACAAGGGGAGGGGGCAGTAATGGGAACCACAGTGGAGAGGTGTGAAGAGGGGCCTTCCATAAAGAATGTCAGAGTGTGGGGAACTCCCAGGGAGGAAACAGAAGAATACGTGTCTGACCTGTCTCTTCCCTCCTTCCCCTCTCCTGCTTGTCCTGACCACCCAAACTCAGCCCGAAGCCAGGAGGCTAGGGAGCCTTTACTGTAGTCCACAGGAGCCAGCCTCCTGGGGCACAGCAGGGTGGACTGTCACCTAGAGAGAAGATAGTGACAGAGCTAAAATCCAGTGGGCTCAAGTTCCAGCTACTGCTGTTTATTAGCTGGATAACTTTGGAATTTCTCCCTAACTCTTCATGGTTACCCATCTGTAAAATGAAGATAGGAGCAATATGTCTCACAGAGTTGTGCAAATAAGTGAGACCCATAGACACCTAAGGCAGTATCTGGCATACAGTGCCTACTTATTACATGCCCAGTTTGTTTTAGTCATTACTTTATGGATCAACAGAACAGTAACACACTTCGGTTTGTTTTAAAAAAGTAAGTTTTTGCTGATGCTGTATAGATTCATAAAGATCCACACAAAATCACACGTAAAGTATTCCTTGAAACTTCACACACTCACCACTTGGACCTGGTGTGTTATTTGATGGCAAGAAGACAAAAGCAGGGGCAAGGGTTGATGTGGTGTTGTTGCCTTGGGTAGGAGCACCATTAACTTAGAGAAAAAGATAAAGATCCTGTTTTTCTCAGCAAGTGGAATTCAAGATCCCACCTCATCTTTTGTTTTTCCTTTCTCTTCCCTGAAGACTCACCAGTCGCCCACTCCGTTTCTCTAACACTTATCTGCATTTGGATAAATGCAAATAAATAGAGATATGCTGCCCCCTAAGAGCAGCATCTTTCCCTTTCAGTTCCTTGATTTACCCAACACCAGCAAGTTGAAGGAGGTTTCTAAAAGTCTGGTGTGCATCTTGAGGCTCTCTATTATTCAGAGCCATCATTAGTTATTTTTTATTGCTTAGATTCTGATTTCTCTAAAGAGGGCTTTTTTGGGGGGAGGGGAGTTTCACTGGCATTTATTGAAGGCACTGGACCTATGTGCATGCGTTATCCTGTTTATCCCTCACTACAGTTCTATGGGGAAGGGAATCTGACCCATATTTCGTGGATGAAGAAAATGAGTTTTAGTAAAGTTAATAAAAACCTGGGTGTACCATTGAATGGGTAAGGTGTTCAACTTCATCCACCAAAGTGATAATATATTCATCTAGAATATGCATCCTACTATGTTCTCCTGTGACTCATTTGTTGACATTTATTTATTTATTTATTTATTTATTTATTTATTTATTTTGCGGTACTGGGGATTGAACGCAGGGGCGTTCTACCTCTGCGCTACACCCCCGGCCCTATTTTTTTATACTTTATTTTGAAACCGAGTCTCATGAAGTTGCGAGGGCCTCACTAGGTAGAGAGAGAGAGAGAGAGAGAGAAAGAGAGAATGAGCTGAGGCTGGCCGCGAACCTCGATCCTCCAGTCTCCACCTCCCAAAGTACTGGGATTACAAGCGTGCGCCACCACGCCCGGCTTTTGTTGACATTTAAATGCCAGACACCATGCTAGATTGTGAAATAACAGAGATAACCAAGGTCCTGTCCTCAGCCATGATGAGCAAGTGGTCACACCAGGAGGCATCAGCCCTAGTGGAACAAAAGTGTGGTGAAAGAGATTGATTTGTTCTGAAAGTGCTTCTGAGACATAATGTAACAGTTGAGATAATGCTATGTATGTATATAAAGTTACCAATTCCAATCTCAAAGACATGTATGGAGAGGGGGAGGGAAGAGATGGTACTTGAGGGAAAGTGCTCCAAAAGTTGTGTGCATATATGTTCCTATCATTCTACATCTTAGTATCTTGTAAAATTACAATGCATCCAACAAAATTGTGTGTGTGTGTGTGTGTGTGTGTGTGTGTGTGTGTGTGACATATACATGACTCTATCAACCTAAAGAGTTTGTTTTGAATGTTAGCCTGAAGGTGAGAATCATTGAAAACATAGGTACATCAATATTGTTACTGTCAAATAAAGACTCTAAAACAGACTATGTGTCTGAGTCAGCAGTTTTCTCAAAATTTTCCCTTGAAAACGTATCTCTTCTTTTCAAACACAGATAACAGTTTTCTTGCTCAGATTTAGATAAGGCTCATTGTACTTAAAAGTGTCCCTAAGAATGATTGCCAAATTTAAATTAAAATGGTACAGCTCTCTTTTAAAGGATATTTCAAAAACAATGGCATCTGTTTCATGCATCTGGGGATTAAATAGTGTTATAATTTTGTGCTTTCAAGAAATATCTCAAAACCCAATAGATCATTAATTCTACTCTTCAGGGAAACTTTGCTCTGTGAATTTAAAAGTGTTTTAAAATTAAATTGAAATTTACTTATTGGTGACTTTTGAAAATTCATTTTTAAGTCCCAGAGTTAAAAATGAATACTCAGTAATTGTGCATCTAAAAGGCATGGGGAAATCAGTTCATAATGCCCAATAAAAAATACAAAGCTCATTAGTTGGGAGTATGTCCAGGGTCCTAGGTTCAATCTCCAGCACGACAAAACACAAATGCATAGAAACATAAGGCACAAGATACTATTTCAAGATTTACTGCCAAAAATCAACATTTATTTGCATGTTAAATAAGTATATAAATAAATATATAAATACCTATATAAATATATGAGTAAATAAATTTATAAATACCTTTATTCAAATGCTAAATAGATTTAGAGTTTATCAACCTTTTCAGCTTTCTCAGGTTCTTACAAGCATGGGAGAAAATGCTATCTTTGAAAAGATATGGGGCTGGGGAGTGTAGCTCAGTGGTAGAACTCCAGGGCCTGGTTTGATCTGCCCCCTGCACACACATACTGGAAATTCATAAGGTAAATATAAAATACACTAAATCTTTTTAACCAAGGGAACCCATGTCCATGGGAGAGATCCAAGTTCTAGTTTATATAATTTATAATAAAGTTTTTACACAACCTTAGTACTAAAACTATGTGTGGAACAGTCTAACAGAATAGATCTGCTTTACCATTAATGAAACTCTAAAAGGAAAACCTGACAGTTTATAGAGCCTTGTAATTCTGAAAGCACTTTCATAGGCCTTCTCTCATTTGGCCCTCACAAGTATCCTGTAGACAGGCATATTTTCCCTTTCTTACCAACAGTGAAACTGAGTTCTTAAGCAAAAAAATCCAGAGCCAGCATCCACTTGTTCTAATTTGGCAACATGGTCATTTTAACACACTGCCTTTCTAGCAAATACCAGAGTGAGGTTCCAGCATGCTTCGGTTGTAAAGGTCAAAGCTCAAGTCTTTTTACAGCATAAACTAGGCACTAATCTCTATTATGTGTGGGATAGGAAGATTAGTTTACTACTTTAATATTTCTATTTCTGTACATGCTTTGCTTAAATGTGGTCTACTCTTACCCAATCAGTGTAGAAATTTTATATGAATTCATAGTTTTTCTAAATAAAAAAGTTTAAAGAAGTAAATTTATATAAATTGTTTTTCATAAACCTTTCTATAAAGCACATAAGTATTCTCAACAGACTATATTTAAAACTATCAATGAAAAAAGTGATCTTAAAAGGAATTTGAATGCATTCATATTTGTCAGAAATTCATTTGAGCCATAAAATGATACCACTTTGGTAAATATATTTTGGGCGTATGAAATAAATGAATGTTCCATTGTCACACTACTAAATCATCTTTTAAAGAAAACTTTCCTGTACACATGAAAAGTTCACATACCCCCTCAAAGAAAGATTCACGTGTAAAACAAAGTTGTAACAAAAACTGTTTAAGAAAATCAACAATGCTGAAATAGTTTTAACTATATAACACATTTTCCTAGTCTGTCTCTAGTGTGAATTACTGCTTTATCAAGAGTTTACTCATATTAAGGAAGTACCAAAGTAAATACCATATAAGTAATTACTAAATCTTATATGTCTGAATACTTAGTTATCTGATAGCCATTCAAATTATTTTTTCAACATACAATTATTACAAAATAAAGTGCCCAAGACTCATTATAACCTTCAAATGTTAACATTATACTGCTGATTCAGAAAGGATAACTAATAGATTTTGTTTTATTACAGTAGTCCACATGCAAAAATCTACACTTCATGAAGTTACTGTTACTTGAATGTAGTTTTATAAAGCATGCTTGACAATCTTTTTTTAAAATATGCTTCTATTGATGCATTGCAGTCTCACATCATAATGTAAATCATGTTGACAGTGACATACATGCACACAGCACATGGTAGGTTCCCCCCCATCTCCCCATCTCCCCACCTTCCCAATACAGAGTACTGAGATTGACATTGATATTTTCACATTCGTACACATAGTCAATGGTAGTAATTCCATTAATGAACCTCAGTCTTCCCCCTCCCCTTCCCTTAGACCACCTCCCTGGCTCCACTGAGGTTTTTCCTCCATTATCTGGAGTCCCTATTGTATCCCAATTACTCACTAGCTTGCACATATTAGAGAAAACATATGACCCTTCACTTTCTGTGATTGGCTAATCTCACTTAACATAATGTTCTCCAGGTCCTTCCATTTTCTTGCAAATGTCATAATTTTGTTTTTCTTTACTGCTGAGAAGAATTCCATTGTGTGGCTATCCCATAATTCTGTAATACATTCATCTGTTGATGGGCATCTAGGTTGGTTCTACAATTTGGCTATTGTGAATTGTGCTGCTATGAACATGGATATGCATATATTACTGTAGTTCTCTGATTTCAGCCCCTTTGGAAAAATACCCAGGAGTGGTATAGCTGGATCATATGGTGGATCCATTCCCAGTTTTCTGAGGAATCTCCACACTGATCTCCATGGTGGCTGAACTAATTTGCAATCCCACCAACAGTGTAGAAGAGTTCCAATTTGCCCATATCCTCACCAACATTTATTGTTTTTGACTTCTTGATGATTGCCATTCTGGTTGGGGTTAGATGGAATCTCAGTGTAGTTTTGATTTGCATCTCCCTGATTGCTAATGATATTGAACATTTTTTCATGTATTTATTGGCCATTAGTATCTCTTTTTATTTTGTGAAGTCACTATTCAATTCAATTGCCCATTTCTTGATTGGGTTATTTGACATACTTTTTAAAAATTTCTATCATATGGTATAGGAAGTCAAATTTCATGTGTTGAGATTGCAAGAAAAGGATCAGAGGTTATGATTTCAAGAACTTCTTTTTTTCCTTCTTCATTAATCAATGTCACTATGGTTTTTCTTGCTATTTCCTGAAGGTAGGGAATCATAGTTTTTATTGTGCTTTGTTTTTCTGGTTAACCTACATATTTGTAGCTTTTTTATAGTCTAGCTATGAAAATACAGTTCTACCCATTCTGTTCTATTGCTAGAGAAACACTTTTTTTTTCCAGTGTGACTGGGTGGCTCCTGTCACACCAGAAGACAGGTGGCATCACAGGTACACATCACCCATGGCACCTGAGCAGGCAGGGTAGCCTAGGAGACTTGACACCCCTCATGAGGGCTCCTCAACACTTCTTGTAAAAAATGGCTGATAAGTATTTTCAACTATGATGATCACAACTGAGGCCTGGAATTATGCCAGTTTGTCTGAATACATACATAAGATACTATTAATTTTTATTTTTAAATTTATGACCAGGTCATGAGATTGACTTTTATGACGTTTTTGCTGTTTTTATAAAAATTCGTATTAAAGACAATTCCAACCTCATCTCCATATCACATTTTAGTAAAGGATGTACAAGGCAGTGGGGCAGGGAGCTAGGCTTCTCCAGAGGCTCCTGAAACTACTGTATGGAACAAAGCTCAAGGGTGCCCCACTTAGGTCCAAGCTGGACAGGTAAGACTTTCCAAGTGTTTCTTTCTAGAAAAGGCATTAGTTTTAAAATGTTGTTACTTTGCAATTGTCCTTTGTCATTAGTGTGTAAATCCAGAATGGCTAAAGAGGAGACAGGAGGCTAATTAAGGAATGACAACTCGACCTATATAGATGATTGACATAATGTCAGTCTGCTGGGGATTCTGTGATCGGGGCACAAAGTTTATGTAAGCCCATGTTCCTCTTTAGTTTCGATGGTAAGTGTTAGTAATAGAGCCTGTTGTAGGAGGCTTACCACATCGGGCAGATACCCTCTAAGGCCCCATTTGCTTATAACATTTTCTGTTCCTATCTGGCACACATGCTAATCATTGTATGTTTGCAACTCGTCTACTCATTTTCTCCATGCACTTGGAAGACTCGCACTCTCATATTACTTCAACTCTTTTCTGCTTTAAATTGGTGGAATTACAGTTCTCTGCAACATTGCCTGCTGCCAAGGTTCTAATTGGTTGTTGGACAAAAATGTCCTGGGAGGAAGTTGCCATCCCAATATGAGTTTTAGCCTCTTGCTTTTCCAAATGTTTACAACATCTTTCCAACAGTGTCTTTCCCTCTAATCATGTTCTGCTTACCAATGAGGCATCTGTCAAAGTACATAAAAGGAGAAATGCTACATAAATGAAATGACATTGCATATTTTGACTTATTTGTGTGGCATCTTGACCTATTTATTTTTATTATACTTGAAATATAATAATTATATCTTCAATATCATCAATTTCAACAAATGAAGTTTCAAGCACTAAGAGGAACTGACAGTCATTGAATATCCACTTTGTGCCTGGAAATTTACTAACGTGTATCTCTTTACCTGGTATCAACAGGATGAGCAAAGCATTATTTATCCATAGCCACCAAAATAAGGCCCACAGCCCTCCAGGAGTCTAAGGTACATGATTATGGATATAGCTTTATAGACATAGATAATATATCAGGACCAGGATTTGAGGACAAATCCGTGGGACTACAGTTTGGTTTTCTCTATACTTGGAACTTAACATTTCATCCAAAGCCAGCAACATCAGCATCACCCGGGAGCTTGCTTGTTAGAGATGCAGAAAATTCCAGTGCCACCCCAGACCAAGCTGAATCAGAATTTTTATTTTAATAAGTTCCCCTGATACATCCCATGTACATCAAAGACTGAGAAATATTGATTTGTACTACATACCTCCAAAGGTTTTTTTCCTTTTCCCTATTGCCTATTTATTTTCTTATATGACTGCAAACACAGTCATGTGGCATATTTTAAAATAAATTCATTTCTTATTTCCTCACAAAACACATCTAATTCTTCCTGAAACAGTCCAGGGTCTCATGATAATACTACTTATTCTTTTCAAGCTCTTTTTCCTCCTTTCCTTTGACTTCTCTCACAATTTATCTTTTCTTTATCCCCCAACATCTATAACAATTTTCTCCAGAAAATTGACTCCTTTTATTATTATAAGTGGCATATGTATCCGGTGTTACCCTGGCCATGTTGAGAAGGAATATTTATGGTTAATCCATAGATTCTGCACATATCTCTACCTCATTTTTCACGTATCTCGAGTAATTTGCTTATATATACCTCTTGAGCATTATTTGTGCAGATGTAGTTTTTAAAAAAGCATAGTATTTAAGTAGTTATTGTGAATAAGTACCTTAGAAATTGTCTTTTCATTGAAGTAATGTCTTGCTTATAAAACTCATTTTCTATTTACATTGTATATCACACACATACATCTGAGTGATACAATGATACAACTGGTTTGTTAAATTTTCAGGAAAATAAATATCCAGATTAATTTATAGCAGCACAATTCACAATAGCCAACCCATGGAACCAGCCTACAGGTCCATTAACAGATGAATGTATTACAAAATTATAAGATATACACACAATAAAATTCTACTCAGCCATAAGAAGAAAAAAATTATATCATTTGCAGGAAAATGAATGTATCCAGAGAATATGATGCTAAGTGAGATTAGCCAGTCACATAAAGTGAAGAGTCATATGTTTTCTTTTATATGTGGAAGCTAGGGAGAAATCAGGATACAAGAGGAACTCTAGATAAAGAAGGAGAAACCCCAGTGGAGTGATAGAAGGTGTCTAGGGGTGGGGGTGGGGGTGGGAAGAACTGAGGAAGGATACACTTTCGTTGATGTTCTGCACAAATACAAAATTATCAATGTCAACCTCCATATCATGTATGGGAATGGAAGGGAGCGGGGTGGGAGCCAGGGGGAAGCCCACCATGTGCTATAAGCACGCATGTTCTTATCACTCTGAACTTCATTATGATGTGAGTTTACAATGTACCAATAAAAGTATGTTAAAAGTAAACTCAGTGAAGAAATGAATTGCACTTTGTCATTATAAACAATTTGTTATTTTTGGTGGTCAACCTGACATTAATCATTGAATATGTATTCTAATTTTTTTTTTTTTTGCAGTACCTGGGATTGAACCTAGGGGCATTCTACCTCCAAGCTCCACCCCCAGACCTATTTTTTATTCTTTATTTTTGAAACAGGGTCTCGCTAAGTTGTGGAAGGCCTCACTAAGTAGCTGAGGCTGGCCATGAACCCAGATCCTCCAGTCTCAGCCTCCCAAGTACTAGGATTACAAGCATGTGCCACCATGCCCGGCTTTGTATTCTAATTTTATAATATATTTGTGATATAGATGTATGAGCTCTTTCATACATGATTATATATGTGATTTTTTTTACATAGGGTTACTGTGAGAAAAATCCATTTTAATTTTTCAGGAATGCTTCATTGGTTTTTCTGCAACAAAATCTTAATCCACTCATGATTCATAAAATGACTCTTGCTTCATTTTTAAAATTCAACCCAGAATTTAGAGAACTAAGGTGATCTTAAAATTATGGCTTTATCCACTTGGTATTTATTGGGTTTCTTTTGTCCATCTCTGGTCTTAGATAAGATAATGAAAAAAAGATATGGTTCCTGTCTGTCCTAATGAAATTGATGATAATACGGGGAAAAGCGCATGTAAACACTAAACTTACTATGTGGTTGGCTTGCTTCTGCAGTAATATAAGCTTCACACTATAGGTACTATTTGGTGTGAGCCATGAAGGATAATGGCAGACAATTGGGCTTACTCCCAGAGAGAAAGCAATGAGGAAGGATAGAGCTGGCTGGGACAGTATTGAAAGGAGGGATGGTGGGAGAAAAACTGGACATGTGGTGTGAGAGCTGATCAAGGTAACACATACTCTGTGCAAAGAAGAAAGTAAGGTATGAGGAGCCATCAGAGAGCTCTCCCCCAGTGTCAGTCAAAACATATCTAGTCCGTGCCATGCGGCAATCAATGTATTAGCAATTGTATATATTTTCCTTTCTTTTTTCTTTTTCTTTTTTTTGGCACTGGGGACGGAACCCAGGGAAGTTTTATCTCTGACCTACACCCCCAGCCATCTTTATTTTGAAACAGGGTCTCCCTATGTTGCTGAGAGCCTTGCTAAGTTGCTGAGACTGGCATTGAACCTGAGATCCTCCTATCTCAGCCTCCCAAGTACTGAGATTACAGGGGTATGCCCAGCTATTTATGTTTTTTCTAACCCTCAATATTATATATATGAAGGATTAAAAATTTTGGTGAGCCTCAGTGCATTATACAATGGAAGATTTGGAGTTTGAACCCAAGATTCACTGTTTTCAGCACTCATCCCCCTTCTTTTTAAATCATAAAATGTCATTTACATGAGAAACACAAATTATGTATATATAAAATACATAGAAAGC
Source organism: Glis glis (assembly GCA_004027185.1). NCBI lineage: Eukaryota > Metazoa > Chordata > Mammalia > Rodentia > Gliridae > Glis > Glis glis. Next base: position 69,082 of record PVJS01001811.1, read on the forward strand.
AATATTTGTATTTCTACCCACCCAGTTTGGAAAATTAGAACATAATAATACTTCTGAGATGTAAATACTCTTCAGGGTCATTTTTATATTTTTACACATTTCCACTATATATTATTTTAATAATATAGAAATGTGCTTAAGTAACATATATTGAACATATGTTGGTGACTTTAAAAAATATACTCTTATTGGTGCATCATCATTATATACCATAATGAGGTTCAGAGTGATAGGAATATATTGCACACGGCCTTGGTGTGTTTCTTTCTGGATCCCACCCCACTCCTTCCCCTTCCTTATACTGAGATTAGTATTGATAATATGAAATTAATAATATGAAATATTGATAATATGAAATTATCAATTGAACATAGCATTATTTGAACTGTTTCCTTTGTCAAGTCTCCTTCTCCTGCCTTTCCCTCCTCTAGACCCCCTTTATTGCTCCACTGGGATTTCTCCTTCTTTATTTGCAGTCCCTTTTGTTTTCCAATTTCTCTCTAGCTTCCACATAGGAGAGAAAACATGACTCTTCACTTTCTGATACCAGCTAATCTCATTTACCATAATATTCTCTAGTAACACCTATTTTCCTGCAAATGACATAATTTTGTTCTACTTTATAGCCGAGTAAAATTCCATTGTGTGTATATAACAGTTTTGTAATTCATTCACCTGTTGACGGACACCTAGGCTGGTTCCATAATTTGGTATTGTGAATTGTGCTATTATAAACATGGATATGCATATCTCGCTATAATATTCTGACTTTAGTTCCTTTGGAAAGATACCCAGGAGTGATATAGCTGGGTCATATGGTAGTTCCATTCTGTCTTTTAAGGAACCTCCACACTGATCTCCATAGTGGCTGCAGTAGTTTGCAATACCACCAATAGCATATAAGGGTTCCTATTCCCCACATCCTCACCAGCATTTATTATTGTTTGTATTTTTTTTTCTTTGTGGTACTGGGAATGGAACCCAGGGGCATTCTACCTCCGAGCTACACCCCTCGGCCTATTTTTTTAATTCTTTATTTTGAAACAAGGTCTCACTAAGTTGTGAAGGGCCTCACTAAGTAGCTGAGACTGACCATGAACCGGCAATCCTCCTGTCTCAGCCTCCCAAGTACTGGGATTACAAGTGTGGGCCACCACGCCCAGCTTATTGTTTGTATTCTTGGTCATTGAAATTCTAACTGGAGTTAGAAGTCTCAGTGTCATTTTGATTTGCATTTCTCTGATTGCTAGTGATGTTGAACATTTTTTCATACACTTATTGGCCATTTGTATTTCTTGTTTTGTGAAAGTGTCTGTTCAGTTCAGTTGCCCATTTTTTTTTTTTTTTTGTGGCCCTGGGGATTGAACCCAGGGACATTCTACCTCCAAGCTACACCCCCAGCCCTATTTTTTATTCTTTAGTTTGAAACAGGGTCTCACTAAGTTGCAGAGGGCCTCACCAAGTAGCTGGGGCTGGCTGCGAACCTATGATCCTCTGGTCTCAGCCTCCCAAGTACTGGGATTACAAGCATGTGCCACCACACCTGGCTGAGTTGCCCATTTTTATTGTTTTTTTTTTTAGTGTTAAGTTTTTAAAGTTCTTTGTATATTCTAGATATTAACCCTCTATCAAAGTTGGTGACTTTTTAAAGTTTAGCCTTGTATCTGTAAGATATATCCCTGTTGACTAATACAGCGATGGAGAACTAACTTTCACAGCTCATTTATGTTTTTGCTATTGGTTTCCAGATTTGGACTTTTACTATCAGTGCTAGAAAAATGTTTATTTTTTTGCAGTACTGGGATTGAACCCAGGGGCATTCTACCTCTGAGCTCCACCCCCAGCCCTATTTTTTTTGAAACAGGGTCTCAGTAAGTTGCGGAGGGCCTCACTAAGTAGCTGAGGCTGGCTGCGAACCTGGATGCTCCAGTCTCAGCCTCCCAAGTACTGGAATTGTAAGCGTGCGCCGCCACACCCGGATTTTTTATGTAAGAAAATTTCACATTTTTTTTTTTTTTTTGCGGTACCGGGGGTTGAACGCAGGGGCATTCTACCTCTGCGCTACACCCCCGGCCCTATTTTTTATACTTTATTTTGAAACCGGGTCTCACGAAGTTGCGGAGGGCCTCACTGAGGAGAGAGAGAGAGACAAGGAGAGAGAGAGAGAGAGAGAGAGAGAGAGCAAGAGATCTGAGGCTGGCCGCGAACCTGGATCCTCCGGTCTCCGCCTCCCAAAGTACTGGGATTACAAGCGTGCGCCACCACACCCGGCTCACATTTAATTTTAAAAGACAACAATAAATCATTTCTCTAAAATATTTTCATGGTTTTGTGCCCCACTTCTCCACAATCTTCTTTCCATGACCTTGTCAACAAATATACTTTTTAAAAGTTTGGACTAATCTAATGGGTTGTAAATGGCATTTTGATAATCTAACTATTAGGTTTTTCTTTTCTCATAATTTATTGGATTTTTATTCCTTTTTCTGTGAAAAACCCATTCAAGCTTTTGACATTTTCTTCTCATTAATATTTAGAAGATATTCTTTATATATTTGGATACCAAATCCTTCATCCATTATGTGCATTGTAAAGTATCTTCCCAGTTAATGGCTTGTCTTACTGATTTTGATAAACAGAAGTTCTTAATTGTACTGCAGTTAGAAATGTCAGCCTATCATTCTTTGTGTACTTTTTGTCTGATTTAAGAAAACTATCACTACCCTAAGTCATCGATATGTACTGCTCTGTTTTCTTTGAAAAGTCTCAAAGACTTACTTCTTAGATGTAAGTTTCAAATCCATTTGGAATTGACTTGTGTGAATGATTGTACAGTGGATCTCCAATGCTGTTTTTTTTCTCCTCTGTGTGGATATTTTTTAAGAACTTTAGAGTGAGATGTTGCAGTTGGCACATTTTTTGTTGTTGTTGTTGAGGATGGACTTGATAAGTATGTGACTGAAGACAAAGAGACCAGGAAGAAGCTACTGCACTGGTGATTCTGAAAGTCTGAATTAGGATGAGGGTAGTAGGAAGGATAGAGAGACATACAAGGTAGTTAGGGGCCACTGAAAACAGGACCCAGTATCTAGATTTCATGGGTATGAAATAACATTTTGGTTTTTGTTTTTTTATGAATTTTCAAAAGCAGGGTGATGTCCTTGAGTGTCCTATGCTGCAATGCTCCTCCTTAAGTCATTTTCAAGACTCTTAACCATCACCTCCTTCAAGTCTCAGATTAAATTCCCTTTTTTAAGTTGAGGGCTCCTTTGTGTACCCATTGTAGAATAGCAATATTCTTCTCATGAGCCAATATATGTACAAATGAATATCTAGTTCCTTACTATGATTTATATTGCTGCATATGATTTATCAACATCTCTGTGTGATTATTTGTAAAGTGTCTATATTGTCACTAGATTATAAACTCTACAAGGGAAGACACTTTGTTTCCTCACTGCCGTATCCCTAGGGCCTATGTCAGCGTTGATTAAATATTCATTGAATATACCAATGGGCAGAAAGTAATCAGTTGTTTTGGAACCTTAACCAGTTTTTGCTTTTCCATAATGGTGGATTTCTGGGGAGATGGCAATGAACCACTGCATTTGGAGTCACCTGATCAGATCACATCGTAAGAACAAATGACAAATAAAGATGAAAAGTGGGGCGAACCATTGCGAATACCATTTGTTTCCTGTTTTCTCTCCAGCTTCCACGTATGAGAGAAAACATATAACTCTTAACTTCCTGAGACTAGCCAACCTCACTTACATAAAATTCTCTAGTTTCATCCACTTTCTTGCAAATGACATCATTTTGTTCTTTATGACTGAGTGAAATTTCATTGTGTATATATACCACATTTTTTAATCCATTCATTTGTTCACAGACATGTAAGTTGGTTCCATAATTTGGCTATTATGAATTATTCTGTTATAAACATAGATAAACATGTATTGCTATAATATTCTGACTTTAATTCTTTTGGAAAGGTACCCAGGAGCAGTATAGCTGGGTCAAATGGTGGTTCAATTCCTAATATTTTGAGGAACCTCTATACTGATGTCCATAGTGGTTGTACTAATTTGCAATCCCACCAATAGTGTATAAGAGATAGGGCTAGTTTCGTTTCTTAAAGACAAATTTCTAGAACAAACTAGACAATGAAAATTCTTGGGTTAAAGAAAAATGTCTATTTGGAAATAAACATTTTTACATAAAAGAAAATGCTAATTAGACGTTTTTCTTTTCATCCTAAAAGATGAAAAATTATTGATAGTATTTCTTTTTTTTTTTTTTCGCGGTACCAGGGATTGAACGCAGGGGCGTTCTACCTCTGCGCTACGCCCCCGGCCCTATTTTTTATACTTTATTTTGAAACCGGGTCTCATGAAGTTGCAGAGGGCCTCACTAAGTAGGGAGGGAGAGAGAGAGAGAGAGAGAGAGAGAGAGAGAGCTGAGGCTGGCCGCGAACCCCGATCCTCCGGTCTCTGCCTCCCAAAGTACTGGGATTACAAGCGTGCGCCACCACGCCCGGCTGTTGATAGTATTTCTATCAAACACTTATCACTACAGGAAAATATGGATGAGGTACAAACAGCATCTTTATTGTCTATAGAAAAAGCAGAATCAACACTGCTAAAAATTAAGTAAGTGAACCAAAAGATACATTTATAAAACACACTCAGGATGCAAAACAACCATTTGGAAGATGAAGCACAAGAATCATGAGCAACACAACACTCAAGAGGAGAGAATATGGATGGTTTCAACTTACAGTGGTTCAACTTAAAATTCTTTGACCTCACAATGATACAAAAGCAGTCTGCATTCAGTGGAAACTCTGCTTGGAACTTTGAATTTTGAACTTCAGTCTTCCGTGGCTGGTGACAGATGCCACCATAGTCTCTTGTGATGATGAGCTGAGCAGTGAGCTCAGCTCCCAGCCGGGGGCTCTTGTCACATGGTGAACAACCTCTCTGGTGTGCTGTGTTGCTAATCTATGACATTCAGTTGGTTAAGTAAATTAAATGCATTTTTGACTTGTGATTTTTTCACGTTATAATCCCCTGACTGGGATATGAGCCTATGGTAAGTTGAAAAGCATGTGTATTACAAAGGCTGACCCAAGTGGTAGTGAATCAATTAGAATCAACAAATGATTATGTACAGAAGAAAATCTTAGAGATCTGTCAAGATCCTTAAGGCAAGAAGACTTACCATGCTCAGGTAAAATTCCTCAGTAGAAACTAACATGTAGACATTCCCTGATAAGTTTTTAAACCTCAAAGCAAAAAGAAGGAGTTTAATGCTGCCAAGTGCAAAAATAGCTTCCTTTCAAAGAAGAGAAAATTCAGGCCAGATTTCAATTTCTCTTCTGCAGTAGTCAAAACCAGGAAGTGATAAAAAAGAAAACATGTATAGAGCTGTTAGAAAAATCAAATGTGAACCAAGATTTTTATCTTAACATGTTGTCCTTAAATGTAATCATAACAGAAAGACATTTTCAGTCCTGCAAAGATTCAAGAAATTTATCAGCAAATATCAGTCACAGAGACCTGTCTCATAATCACTAAAGGCAGACCACAGCATGCATGCCTGGATCTGAAATCTGGGAGGTTGTTGCTAGGTTAGTTCAGTTACAGAGGTTAATAAAAACACACAGCACATTATTCTTACCCCTTTTATAAGCCTCAGTACATTACAGTGTTATTGTTCCTTCCTTATGAGAACTTTCCTCCATAGCATGGTAATCTTGAGGACAAACACGTTTGTGTTTTCCTGATTTTATTTTTTACACCTTTATTTGCATTATCTGGCATATACTGTATAAGTATTTCTTAATTTAATAGTGGGGATTTTTGTGGCACTATATCATTTATATATCCATTCTTTTGCTTTGTAGATCTGATCACATTGTGAACTTTTGTGGAAGGGACCATAGAGACTTCTAAAAAATCTAATTTAGAGACTCTATATTGAAGCAATCTTTTCCAAACCAAACTTGAATTTTGAAAGCAACTCTGGACACAGGGGCATGGGTTGGAATGTGTGTATATACTGGAGGTGACAAAAAACAGAGCTTGAGACAAAGATGGATAAAGGCGGTTGGCCTAGCAGGTGACTCCGCAGCCCAAGGCACCTGGAGTGGCAGGGCTGCTGGTAGCTGTAGCTGGTGCTCTGCACAGTAGGACGGTTCCCTCCTAGGAACGTGCTTCTTCTCCTTGCCTCTCATTGTTCACCATCATCTGTAGGGGCTAATCAGGACCTCCTTTGATGTAATTTGTAGCACAATTGAATTGCACCCATGAAAACACATTTCCTTCCAAGCACTGTGACTCATAACTAAGTAGTATGCAATTATACCAATATGCAGCTTTACAAACTGGTCTTTTCACTGGCTACGATTTGTGTACACCATGGAGTTAACTTTGACAAACATACTAATTCATAGACTAGTAGAGTCTAATTAGACTAAAACACAGAATAATAAATAAAATGATCATCAATTTATATTAAAGACTAGAAATGCCAAAGGATTTAGAGATTTGTGTAGAACACATTATATAAATGACATTAATCACTGTCATTGCTAGTAGGTGGTAATGTATATTCTAAAACCTGAAGCCACATGGGGCTTCTCCCCTAAGAAAACCCTGATGAGGAAGACTGGGGAGCTGGGGTTTTGATAGGAGAAATTTCTGATCCTTGTGTTAAATATTTTGGTACTCTCTAGTCTCTATAGTATCTCTCCCATAATGTCTCTATAGCAGATGGGCACAGGACTAATTCTTTTTTTTTCTAATATACTTTTATTGGTGCATTGTAATTATACATCATATTGAGGTTCACAGAGATAGGAACATACATGCACAAGCACTTGGTGAGTTTCCCTCCAGATCCCACCTCACTCTCTCCCCTCCCCAGTACATGTTATTGAGATTGGCATTGATAATTTTGTATATGTACATGGTATTATTTGAAGTGTTTCCTTCATCAAGTCTCCTGACCCATAAGGAAACATTTCCTGCAAGTTTATCCTGATGAGTTTTATAACCAAAAAAATTAGGAATTTCTTTTTTTTCATTTCCATTTCATAATAACCAACACTAATGCATATCTATTTTCTAATAATTCACCATGTTCTTTGATGTATCACTCCACTTCCGTCTCAGCAATCTGCCTGTTTAGATCTTGTACAACAGTCTTGCTCACCTTCGCTGTCAGCAGTCTGCTCAGCACTGTACACAGTGGCCACCTACATCCTCCCAGCCCTGTGACCTGGGGTCTGTGACTGTGTCCATTTTATAAGCAGGAAAGTGCGGCTTACATAAGCTGCTGAAGGTCACAAAGCGAATCAGTGATGGAGCCAAGTTCCAAACCCACCATACTCATCTACTTCTAGAAAAGTATTTTATCATTGCTCTTAAGTTGCATGTTGTGGTTGTCAATATTCTCCTAGATGAATTAAATGTCTTACAAATCCTGTGGTTATAGGTTTGGGTTTATGTCATACTTTCCTACTCTACTAGACAGTAACAACATTTTCTGGAGTGAAAATATACTTCTCTGTGGAGTAGAAGGAATCATGAAAGTTTGGGTTTTAAATACCAATGTTCTTCTCTTTACTATACTGATGCAAAATTGGCCCACTTTGGGTCTTGTATTGTGCATTTATCGCTTTGCTTTAAACTCAGCAATTCTAATGGTCTTCCAAATAATAGCCCCTCCTGGACCAGGAAAGCCTTTGGAACTTTTTGCTTCCTGGAATTCCTTTCTACTTCCTCCATTCACTAGATCTGCCACAAGCTACAAATTACAACAGCAAAATCATCATTTATTTCATTTATTTTTTGTAGTCCTGGGGATTGAACCCAGGGGCATTCTACCTCTGAGCTACACCCCCAGCCCTATTTTATTTTTTTAAATTTTGAAACAGGGTCTCACTAAGTTGCAGAGGACCTAAGTTGCTGAGGGTAGCTTTGAACCTGCGATCCTCCTGTCTCAGCCTCCCAAGTGCTGGGATTATAGGGGTGTATCACCAGGCCCAGCTAAAATCACTATTTATTTATTTATTTATTTATTTGTTTTTTGTTTTTGCAGTACTGGGGATTGAACCCAGGGGCATTCTACCTACAAGCTAAACCCCCAGTCCTATTTTTATTCTTTATTTTGAAAGGGTCTCACTAAGTTGCAGAGGGCCTCACCAAGTAGCTGAGGTTGACTGCGAACCCGGATCCTCTGGTCTCAGCCTCCCAAGTACTGGGATTACAAGCATGTGCCACCACGCCCGGCTAAAATCACAATTTAATATCTAAGAAAATTGAAGCCCAACAATGTTAAGTAATTTGCTGGTAGTCAAATGATGTTTGAGCTAAGAGTAAAATCCCACAAAGACTGAAGATTTTAGCTAGGGATGAAAACATTGATAAAGTAGATCTTTTTCTGTATTTTAAACTTGCAAAATGTAAATGTTCATTCCATATAAATCTTACATTTCTCCAGTGTGTTTTCTGGCATTTGCTTTATTGGTTCTTTTTGTCTTTCCTATATAGACTCCGTGGGTTTTTTTTCTTCTTCTATTAACTCTCTCCCCCAGCCAATTATGCTTAAATGGCTTCAAGTAAACCTGGACTTTTAACTTGTCCCCAGAAAGAATGAAGATGGATGTCCCAAAACGCTACCTAAAAATGGGATAAATGATGAAAACAATGGCTCTCGGTAGGGAGGTACATCAAGATGGTTACCAGGAGTCCAGGTACCATCCCTCAGGATAGCTGTTCACTGAGGGATTCATGCATGAACTGACTGGTCCCCATAGAAAGCTCTGTAGAACATCTCCCTGCTCCTCTCTATCTGCTCCCAGAGTGCACTCGGCTGGAAGCAGAACATAGCTGAGCCTTGCAAGAGTGCCACGAACCCAGCTTGCTCAGGTTAGGAAGATAGAGCTGGGTTAACAAGCAAGAGTAAGAGCCACTTATGAGTGACTGGGCTGTGGAACGGGCAGCTGCTTCCCAGGAGGGATTGGACCAGGGGACTGGAGGTTGATGGGATGGGAGCCAGGTGGGAGGGCCTCCTCTCACCCTTGTTTGGACACTTGGGCCATGGCTGTTCGTTATTTTTTTTCTTAAGAAAGGCATAGGCCCTGAGCCCAGAACCTGAGACAAAACTCTTGATTTAAATTTCTCCCTTAAGTTTTAAGTGCATTTAGATGTATATGTTGTATTTATAGGGAGCCTTTGACTTTTTTTCCCTTCACATAAAGCTCCAAATTAAAAGCCTTCAGCTGTTGTTTTATATAAGTTGCTGGTTGGACAGACATGGGTTGGCCCCAAGTTTGTGATTCTCATGAAGGAGGAATTAACCATACCACATCTTCTCCTCTGCCAACCTACCTTGCCTCTTCCAGCCTTGCCCTGACCCACCTGCCATTTAGAAAATCAAATTCCTCTCAGACCTATTTAGTGTTCTAAATGTTAAACACATTTGATTGTTCATACAGTTTATTTGAAATTCAATTTCTGCTTTGGACAGAAATCTTCTATTGACCTGTTCTAAACCACATGCCATTTATCTTGAAAAAAAGTGGATATATTTCAATGATTTTTTAAATCCTAAATTATCATCATAAAGCCTTTTGAAAGTTTTAAAGGGCATAATTAAGAAATGTTTTGTAATTGGGATCATTCAGATGGTGAAGTTTTCAAGATTATCCTGTTTGAAGCCACTGTTAATTTTTTATCATCATTAATGGAGAATTTGGTCCTGTTAAAACTAGTATAGCTGTTGTACTCCCTCTCTGACTCAGAAAATGAGTTTGATATTCACTGAAACTAATCGTGAGATGTGGCAAAACCAAAGCTGTATAAAACATGCTGGAATAAGACTTTAGGAGGAAAATACAAACATGCATACACTGTTAAATAAATTATCCTGAATGGTGCAGTAGAAAGTTTGGAGTTAGAATGCCTGATTTGAATATTCGCTTATTCATTTACTCATTTGTCAAATATATATCGAGGCCAACCCAAGGACGGGCACCAACGCCAAGTACAGTTTTCAAACAATGCTGCCTGTGCCAGTGATTATGTCCTTGCTGATCCTTCATCCCCTGAGGACTAACAATAATTACAGTAAAATATAATATTTATCCAAGGTTATGAGTACTCAATGATGTGGATGCATTTTATAAACCCTAAAGTAACTACTATAATTTTTTTTGGTTTGTGCTAATAAAGATACTTTTTACTCTGGGTCCAGTGCTGAATTCCATAGGAAGGAGATTTTATTAAGACACTGTTGTGAGCTTACATGCTTAGCATCCAGATGGTGGCAAGATTTAGAGACTAGGAAGTAGCATTGACGGGGTTTCCCCAAGACCGAGTTCAAGTACTGTGATTGGCAGATGAGGGTATCAATGAAGAGCACTAGCCAGGGACGAGGTGCAGGGGACATGGGGCAGGCAGCAGAGCCCTAGGAGGACTTCTTTAGAGAGGGAATGGGCAGGACTGAACCTTGAGAGATGGAAAAACTCAATGGACAGAGGTGAGATTTTCCAAGGCATGAGACTAAGGAGAGGATAGCTTTTGAGAGTACTGAGTGATAAAGCTAACAGCTCTGAAACTGTGGAGCCCTTCAAATAGCAGAGGAGGACAGAGGAATGGTTCTTTGAAGAGTCAATGCCACTTACAAGATGAACAACTCGGAACCTTGATTTATCAATGTTGTTTTCTAATATGACAAGTTATGATTTCATTTATTTATTTATTTATTGGTACTGGGGATTGAACCCAGAGGCATTCTACCTCCAAGCTACACCCCCAGCCTGATTTTACTCCTTATTTGGAAACAGGGTCTCACTAGGTTGCTGAGAGCTCTGAGAAGTGGCCGAGGCTGGCTTTGAACCTGCGATCCTCCTGTCTCAGCCTCCCAAGTACTGGGATTACAAGCGTGCGCAACCACACCTGGCCACAAGTTATGATTTCTAAGGCTTGGCTGTCTCATTAGTGAGCTCTACATCTCCTCACTGCTGTGAGAATAAAATGAAATAAATACATGACAGTGTCCAGCATATATTAGACTCAACACACTTTAGCTATCCTCTTACCTTCCTTTCCCTTTTCCTCAGATTTGCAGTGGGATTTTCAGTCAATAGTTTCGAGTAGAAATGCTTGATGACTGTCTCCCTGCACATCTTCTAACTTAGATATCTCTTATATCATCTACTTCAATAGCATCTGAGCCCTAAAAGTATTGTCCTCAGAGCTTGTCCAGCAAGTTATACTGATAAGCTTGTGTTTCATTTAAGTGCATATCATGAATTGTTTCTCATGCATTTTGAAATTGCTTCTTTATTTGCATCAATAGTGTTTAAAACATCTGAATGATATCATTAACATCCAGGATAGAAAACACAACCTCAGTTAAGCATCCTTCGCTTCTGATTGGCTCCTGTCTACTTATTGTAAGAAATGAGTTATATCTAAATGTTGATTCCAGGCTCCAGTTCGTTTTGTTAAGTATTGCAGGATATCAACTATCTGCCTGTATTTCTTTCTACCAAATAAAAGGTGACCTTTCTTTTAATCTTCTGTAGTTTCTCTTGAGAGAAAAGATAAGATGATAAAACAAGAGGAAACTTCTCTTGCTTCAATTCAGTTCTGTGGTATTGTTTTGTTCTAGTATTTTGCAGCTATAAGATCAAAAACAAATTTTAGGGCATGTTTGACTTAGCAGTTATTTTTTAAAAACAACTTTCAAAGACTGAGAAAAACTTTGAAACTGGCTCAAGTTCTACTATCTTATTCAAATAAGGCATGAATTTCCCATTCCTTTCCAGTCATTCCATGACCTCATTCCAATCACCATCACAGTTAGATGGGCCCAGTACTCACCTGAGTAAAGGGGACCCAGGATGTGTGTTGGGAACATAGCCCGACTTAGAGCCACATGGACCAGCTGTTCTGCACGTCCCCCACCTGCCCTATGGTGTCGCCGCCTCATATTCTACATCTCACTACCCCTTTTTATGTGCAAGACTTCATCCCCTCTTAACTGCATACCAGAAAGATTCCTGGAAGTGGTCTCTCTCTCTCTCTCTGCCCCTGATTTCTCCTCTTCCACTCTGTTTCCAATGTCGTCTTGCCTCTGCTTTCAAACTGGAGAGACAATTCCTCACTTAGGAAAGCCCTGTCACCTGAAAGGCAAGGGACAGTAGCATGGTCTGGTTGTGTGAAATGGTGGTGACAGTTAACTTAAAAAAAAAATCACAAATTTCTGGGCCCCTTCTAAGACTTGCTGAGCTGAATCAGTTGAGAGGCAGTATTCTGGCAATCTATAAATTTAGTAATCATAACAGGTGATGTTTCTATGTAAGCCTATTTAGAAAGCCAGCCCCAAAGTGTGCACTGCATGAAAATATGGGAGTCTAAGAAGCGCAGGTGGGAATTGCAATATTGCATTCAATATATGTAGAGAACTGGGCCAGTCATCTAACTTCCCTGTTTCCTCATTCAAAGGTGGAGATAATACCAACTTAACACTGGTTGTTGTGAGGTTAAGGCATGACAAAATACACCGAAATCTTGATATTTAAGGTCTAACAGTTCTCTCTGCTTCCCTTTTTGATCTAAACAATTGCTCTTCAAAAATGTGATAGACAGCCCGGCGTGGTGGCGCATGCTTGTAATCCCAGTACTTGGGAGGCTGAGACCGGAGGATCTGGGTTCGCGGCCAGCCTCAGCTACTTAGTGAGGCCCTCCACAACTTAGTGAGACCCTGTTCCAAAATAAAGAATAAAAAATAGGGCCGGGGGTATAGCTCAGAGGTAGAATGCCCCTGGGTTCCATCCACAGTACCGCAAAATAAAAAATGTGATAGAAAGGTTGAATGCTCCTTTACCCCCTCAACCCCCATGATAAAAGCCTACAAAAGGCAGATTGGAATTCCAGAACTGTAGCTATGATCAGTTTGTTCTTGGGTTTTCCACAGACATATGAGTCAGTGGAAACCTGCAGAATCAAAACAGAGAGGGCTTGGGGTTTCCGGAAAAGCAGGGGAACTGATTGGTGTGAATCAGAGAGTCTGGACTAACAATGGAAATTCACCAGACTGTGCCCAGAGGAGAGGCCAGCAGAAACACGCTCCTCAGCAATGATAAGGAGCCATGCTTCAGCACCACTGTCTAGATGTTTGAATCCAAACAAACCCAGAGTACAGGGCAGCTTCAGGAAGCTGAGCAGGTGCCCAAGCGCATCTGAGGTAGGGACTTCCTGGGATCTGATACAGGGAAAGCTGGAATCAATGGGTGAATGAGTCAGCCTCGGCAGTCAGTGACTCTCTGAGCAGCTGCACTCTAGGGATGGAGGCATAAACCATGGGTCCACATCCTAGGAGCAGAGAGACATAAATGCATCCCGGTACTACGATATTCCGGCCCCTTCTCAGCTTTCTCCTTAGAGGACCTGTGGGGTCAGAAGTTGCCCTACACTGTCAGTGTGCAGAATGAGTGCAGGTGAGATTTCTGGGATGACCTGTGGAGGCTGAGGGAGACCCCCGGCTATGCAGTTGTGGTAGTGGGAGGTGCACACTCTGGCCAGGGGGGCAGAGGTCCAATGTGGAATGGAGCCAGGGGCATGGTGAGTAGGTAACATTTTGTATCTCTGTCCACCATGCCTGGCCAGGGTTTGTGCAAGTCAGTTCCCGCTGTCCCAGAACTAACCTGACCTAGCGTCTGGCTAGCTTGATTGGGACTCTGGGCCACAGGGATGGAGACAACTGGAACTAAGTCACAGTCCTCTCTGGAATCCTGTTTCCTTGCCAGCCCCAACCCAATCTCAGAGACTACTACCAAGTTCTCTTTCTCTTGTTCTAAGTTCCTGGGCTTCATAACCATGGTATGAGGTTTAAGAAGCCATTCGATTGCTATAGTACTCACAGGGGTAACGGGCTGGTTGGACAATTAAGATGCCTAGTATACCGGGCATACGTGCTGGCTTCATTATTAATTCTCCTTTTCCCTTTTACCTCTGAGTATTTCTTTTTATGTTTACTCTTTTTTACTCTTCTAACACATATATTTATATAATAACTGCCATCCAGTTTCTTTTTCTCCTCCAAGAGCCAAGGATGGCAGAACCTTTCTTAGGATAATTCTGCTGTGGACAGACAACTAGTGCACATGATTTCTCTAGAACCTGCAGGACCCATAGATTTGGGGATGTAAGTCACTGAATGAAAAAGTGAACATCCTCAGGAACTGGCTGCTTCGAAAGTGAGGCAGAGGCTCCTGTGTTTTGCAGACACTCTCAGAGTGAAACAAAGGCAGGCTTTGAAGACCAGGAGCTAGGATGCTGATGTGGCAACAAGAAAAGCAGGCATCACTTGCTCATTTAATACATTAATCTTGTCTTCAAGCGGTTCTGTCTTCAGAGCCGCCCCAGAGCTGGGCTGAGGTTTCTGCTACAACTGTTACAGTTGCTCCCTACACCCAGTTTGTTGTTGTTGTTGTTTGTTTGTTTGTTGCAATAAGCCCACTGGGATTTCTAACAATAAATTTGTGTGTCTTTACAGGATACAGTGTAATGTTCACTCATACATACATTTTGATATGTAATCCACCAGATCATAAATCATGCTACTTTAAATTGCAAAATTTGATGACTTTTAGTATAATCACAAAGCTGTGCAAATATCATTATTCTCTAATTCCTGAAGATTTTCATCGCCCTTTCCACAAAATTCATATTCATTAGTTAGTTGCCCCCTCTTTTTATTGCTAACCCCAACACTTATTAACCACTAATCTTATACTTTCTATCTCTGGATTTGCTTGTTCTGGATATTTCAAATATATGGAATTGTACATTATATAGCCCTTTATGTCCGGCTTCTTCCAGTCAGTAAAATGTTTTCAAGGTTCATGCGCATTGTAGCATGTATCATCATTTTATTCCTTTTATTGTCAAATAATAGTCCATTGAATAGATCTACCACAGTTTATCTTTTCCTCAGTTTATGGGCATTTTGGTTCTTTCCTCCTTTTGGCTAATATAAATAATGCTGCTTTTAACATCTGTGTATAAGTTTTTGTGTGGGCATTTGATTTTAATTCTCTTCTGTATTTACCTAGCAGTGGAATTGCTGAGTTACGTGGTAGCTTCATTTTTAGCATTTTGAAGAACTGTCACTGTTTTCTAAAGGAGATGTACCATTTTTCATGCTTGGCAGCAACGTATGAGAGTTCTGAGTTTTCTATATCCTTGCCAATATTTGCTATTATCTATATTTTTATTTCAGCTTTCTTAGTGGGTATGAAGTGGTATTCTATTTTGACTTTGATTTCATTTCCCTAATAACAGTGCTAGTGAGCATCTTTACATGCACTTGTTGGCCATTTGTATATCTTTCATGAAGAATGCCTATTCAAATACTTTGCCCAGTTTTTAACTGGGGTCTTCTTATTGTTAAGTTATAAGAGTTCTTTATGTGTTCTCCATACAAGTACTTATCAGATAGATGTCATCCATATATTTTCTCCCTTAGTATAAGCTGTCATTTGCATTTCTAAATACAAATATTTTTAATTTGGATGGAGCAGAAATCTATTTTTTTTCTTGTGTTGTTTGTACTTTTGGTGTCATACCTAAAACATCACTGCCTAATCCAAGGTCATGAATATTTACCTCTATTTTTCTGATTTTTTTTTTTTTTTTGCGGTACTGGGGATTGACCCTAGGGGCGTTCTACCTCCGCGCTACACCACCGGTCCTAAATTTTATCCTTTATTGAAACCAGGTCTCATGAAGTTGTGGGAGGCCTCACTAAGTAGCTGAGGCTGGCCGTGAACCCGGATCCTCTGGTCTCCGCCTCCCAAGTACTGGGATTACAAGTGTGCGCCACCATGCCCGGCTTATTTTTCTGATATTTTAATAGTTTTAGCTCTTCATTTATGTTTTTAATCCATAATTTTTACCACTGCCCAGTTCTGATTGGTACGATACGATATGTAGCATTCCCAAGTGTACTCCTTAATAGAGCTCCTGTATTGAAACCTTTATCTCCAGTGTTCAGAGGACTTATAGAAAGCCAAGTGCAGATGGTGCAGGGGCAGTGGTAGGAGCTGTGTATGAGCCCAGCTGCCCAGGCCCTGAGGGCTCGCCTCCCTCCCAAAGGGGACACCGCCCTGTAGAAGCACCTTATTGTTTTGCACTGTCACGAATAGACTTCTCTGTTCTCTGCTTTGCTCCCCAATTTGTATTACTTTTAAAATAATTTTTTTTTTTTTGGTCACAGAGACCAGAGTATAGGCAAGTTAATATTCAAAACATGTCATTGGATCTAATTACATTTCTATTTATGTATTTCAGTAAGGAAAGGATAATATGTATTCTGGTAGCACTTGTTACCATGTAACATACAATTAAATGTTATAAAATGGAGCCTATTGCACAAGAAATAAATACAATTATGTTTGGTCTGGACTATAAAAATGCTTACTATATATTATATGTTAATTGGCAAGATGAAGTGGGTTTCTGCTTATTTATTTATAAAGAAAATCTAATTAGTGCATTTAGCATAGATTATGTGGTCTAGGTATATGGACCTTGCAGTTTTGGAGGTATTTTAGCGTTTTGTGCTGAATCATAAAGTAAGCTTAATGTTCAGGAGGTCTCAGGAAAAGGAGCGAGAGAGGGCAGGGTTTGTTCCGCAGTTTACTGAAACTGAATATTTTTGCATTTATATATTTAAAGTAAATTTTGATTAGCTATTTCAAGCTTTTTCAAGCATTAGGAACTCATAATCATACACAGTTTGATATGAAGGATACTGTAATCAGCTAATCTCTATTCTCAATTCACATTAAAAAAATCATCTTAAAGAAGGGTATTGAGGGTAATTGGCCTGGTTTGTAAATGAATTAATAACCAGACCCCATCTGGGGTCCATACCTGACCATTTCCAGCCTCAGGA
The DNA here is from genome assembly GCA_004027185.1 of Glis glis. Lineage (NCBI taxonomy): Eukaryota > Metazoa > Chordata > Mammalia > Rodentia > Gliridae > Glis > Glis glis. The sequence continues at coordinate 86,059 of PVJS01001811.1, forward strand.
CCCAGTTCTTGCAACACATTGCTTGTGTGTTGTCCAGTGTGGCAGAATGCAACTCATTTAAAATACATGTGAGTTTCCATTAAGACCTTAGTAAGCTGGAACATAAGAGCAAAAGGGCATGGGTTGCTTTCCACCAAGTATGGCTACGCCTAGGAACTGGGAAACAGCACTAAGATGCAGGTGCCTTACCTTCTGCTCATTTGCAGATATTAAAACCCACAAGCCATAGGTAAGACTTCCTCTTGCTTGGTGAGGACCCGCCCAGAGCAAGTCCTGGGAAGATAGAGCATTGATCACAGAACTGCCCAAAGCAGCCAGAGTCCTTTGGCTCCACTTGGAAGAATAACCCCAAAGAGAGAGAGAGCTCCTGTAAGATAGTAGAGTGATTATAGAGGTGAAAAGAAATCCTTGCTCTGAAGCAGAGAGTGCATTTTTAATTTCAGTAGTACTAATTGTCTATGTCAGTGATGATAATTCTGCTCTTTTATAGTTTAAAAGATTTAAAAACAAAATCTCAAAATAGCTTTCATAAATCAATTTGACCTTGCCTTGAAACCAGAACATTAGGTAATTCATGTGAAGCGGAGATATAATAGGTTCAAATAGCAAAATATCTCCCAGAGTCAATGTAAACAAGATAAATCAAAAACAAAGTGGTTCATATTTTTATATTAAAAGCAATTTTATGAGGGCTCCTTTGTTTCATTGAATTTAAATAAATCATTATAAACCTAATACACATCTGATATAGTGTCACCATGCAATGACTACCACTATTCATACTTTCATATGCTTTCTTTGAGGTTTTGTTTATCCTTGTATGGGTTTTTAAAAGGCATTTTAGAGTCTGTTGCACCAGTGGAGGACGCCAGTGCCCCCTGTAGTGTTCGCAAATGATATTCCTTGGAATTCGATGTCCCTTGAAAATGAAGAGCGGCTGTCTTTTGCATGAGTTGTTCCTAGATCCACCAGAGTTGACCAGGGTGACTGGCAGTCCTGAGAGGGTTTTGTCATAACATTGGCCAGAATAAGCATGGGATGATGAAGAAGGTTTTTATAAAATTCATTTGATTATGAAAAAGAATCTTGGTAGGAATGTACAAACTTCATTGTTCAATCCAGAAATTCAGAAACAAGGGGGAGAAAGAGGTTCTCATTGGTATTTTCTGATGTTGCTTACTATTGCCCCTGCCTAATCATAGGCTGAGAGAAGATTGCAGCAGGAAGCATCCTATAGATACAGCCCATTCCAAGTCCACTGTCAGGATTGGAAACAGGCCAGAGAGGTTAGGCCCCATGACCTGTCCAGTGGCCATACCTACCACCCTGCATGTTCTTTTTCTTCCTTTCTTTAAAGTGAGTACATAGGTGTTTTTCATTTGCCTTTGGGGACCTAAAATAAACACAATGCTACCATAGCTCTTGCAGTTACAAAAATGGGAATATTCTAATATGAGTGATAGACATTTGTTTGCATTTTACCATTACTCAATTTTTTTAAATCACAGATAAAATTTTTCACTTGACTGAAATGCGAATTTTACAAACTACCAGAGCTTCTATGAGGCTACAGAATGAGATAGTGAGCAGTTATCTGAGGGAAAAAAATAAGGATGCAAAATTTAACTGGCAAAGGAATAAAATTAAATTAGATGGCAACATACCCCAGGTTTTCCTCTATCTGTTCAGATGACAGTCCTGAGGCTGCTGTGCTGAGCATTTGATAGGATGTGAAAGGTATTATCATTTGCAAAATATGACAAGGAATGCATTCAATAAATAGTTCCCCCTATAAGTGAAAAATTTTCCCTGAGGTATGGTTCTTCTGGAAAAAAAGGTTGTTTTTCTCAATAAATTTTATAAGGCATTTTTTTCTTTTTTAAGTTTGAGAGTTTGTGATGCAGTGCTAGGTTTTAAGCATGTGTTCATTATATCTCTGTTAATGGGATTTCAGACTCAATTTTTGCCTTGCCTTTTATATAGTTCTTCAATGGCATGTATTGGATAAAAAGTCTTATGTGGCTTTTGCTGACTATAACTCTACTGACTTTTTAAAAGACAGAACTAATTGAAATCCAGGGCAGAGGCAGAGAGAGGGATTTGCGAGCTCTGTACTCCTGAATTCTTCTGTCACCTTTGCAATTTGTCAGGTCTAAGAACTTGAAAAAATTATTGAACTCCTTTGAGTCACCATTTTCTTCTCTGTGAACTAGGTCTTGCTAGTCAGAGATGGTTTTCTCTAACAAGTGAGTTTAATTTGGGATTTGTGTAGTCAAAGAGAAGACAGTGAGTCCCAGGTTGCATGAAGGAAATAACCAAAGCCTCAAAGATGCTTAGCATTGAGACCAGCTGTTTTGAGCCATAGTAGGTTCTAATGCTGACCAGATAAAGTGGCATCAAGGTGGATCTTAAAACCAGGTAGACGTGTCCAGTGTTGATGTGATGAGGACCAGGGAACTAGTTTGTGGTATATGAATATGAGTTATGGTTTGAGTAGATGAGAAACATCTGCTGAAAAGATAGGTCTGGCAGAGGGATTGATCTGAATTTTATTTTGGAGTCTGGGAAGTAACCTGGAGATTCATACATCTGAGTCTCATAGGTTTTTGTTTGGTTGTACAATTACAGCTAACACTGACTATAATTAAGAACCTGGGTAGAAAAGACTATTTCCAAATTAATAAATTATCCTAATCTCAAAGCTGATCAACAGCTGCATTTTCATTGGTTGGCCTACAGGATGTGCTGACATCATAGGTAACCGGTGATCACTGTGTCTTAACCAATGAGAGATCGGCCTTTGGGTATCAAGGGAGGGCCGGTCACCATAAATAAAATCAAGCAGCAACTCCCCAGGTGTGTTTGCCGTTCACATTAGGACCCAAGTTCTCTATCCTCCCATGATGATCTCTGGTCAAAGTAAAAAGCTGGCATTCCTATCCTGGTATTGTCTCAGTTGAATCTCATGACTTATTTTTGAGTTGTAGATGAGGCAGGAAGTAGAACCTCTCTTCTTTGGAGAGTCATAAATCACGTTAAAATATTAGAAATTCAGCATACTCCTGAACTGTTTAACTTTATGTTAACATTCAGATATCTTAAACTTCTTTGTCTGCAAATCCTTTTCTTTTGTAATTTCCAATAACATCCGATGGAACTAGAGCTGTTCAAAACAATGTAGAAAAGGGATATTTGACCTCACCAACAGAGTTAGCATAATGTTGCCTTCTAGGACAGTGGCTCAATATTTACTTTCAATGGAAACTACAGACTAAATCTAAACTTATTTGGGAACTTAATATCCACATAAACACAGGATTTACAACATGATAACTTAGGAGTAGAAAACGTGGAGTTCTGAGTGAAAGCCCTATCTGATCACATGTTGATTGATGGCCTTTTTACTTATTCAATAGTTTTCTATTCTATACATGCAGTAAAGTTCATCTGTAGGTTGGCATGGGCTTTGAGAAAGCCAGTGTACACAGGGACCTTTTGTAGTTGCTGAGCCTCATTAGCTGCTGTATTCTGGCTTCAAATATGCTTGTGTCTACTTGTCTGTGTTGTCACAAAAATTAAAGGAATTCCTACCTTGCTGAACAGAATTGAAGGGACCCATTTAGGCAAAATTTCATGTTGAGATTGTGTCCCTGAAGCTAGGAATACTTCAAATGATGGGATACAGTCACAGAAAGACCATCAAAAGAACACATCCACAGTTACACTCAGACCTCTGGCAGGTGTTACAAATGGTGGGTCCTTGGGCTGACTTTGCCTGCTGGGGTATTCTGTTTGGCCCAGAACCCTGTTTGTAATACAAATTGAATTTGAATGCCTTTGTTGGTCATGGGGCCTACTGCTAATTTTTTGCCTTACGTCTTGCTCAGGAGTCTCATTTATGTTTCTGCTCCAATCCCCTGGTGCCTTGGAACTTGCTAATGTTGCTCTCAGCTGTGAGCCTAATTAACTTGGCCATTCAACTAAGGTGAATTGGTCTTTATCAGGGTTTGTGTGGACTTAAAGAGACTAGACCCAACCAGTATGTCTTAAAGACCTAGACAGGTCTCCCCAAGCACTCCTGAGCCGGGGGATTCAACATTTTAGGGAAACAAGAGACTACTTACCTGATAGGAGGGCAACCTCCACCTGAGCCTGCTAACCCACAGACTACAGGAAAACACGTAGCCGAAAATAACCTGCCTCCACCTAAAGTGAACTGACCACTCAGATCCATGCCAGATAATTATTTAATTAGAAATACTATTGGAAACACATTTTAATGCACATTGCATGTGACAGAACAGTTTTGTAAAGCATACTTTATGCATGATATTATGAAGTTATTATAACAGGAGAAGCCTATGTCTAAGAGAGGAATGATTTGTCCGAGGCCATGCAGACAGAAGGGGGTTCAGTCAGGAATGCAGTTGGCATTGCTGTTCAAAAGTTGTGTGTGTCCCTGCATGCCTTGCTTCCCTAGGATGAAATTATAAATGATACTATTTTCTTTATGAGGGGACCTCTTTGCACGCATGTTCCAAATTGTTTTTGTTTTCTACCCGATGTAGAGGAAGACCACCTTTTAGATGCTGCCTGAGGAGACCCTTTTCTCTCCCTTTGCATTGCATTAGTGGGTCAGTTGCTAGAGGATTGCATAAGGAACGTTCTGTTAGAAAAGTGTAAATTTAGATTATTTGCACTGGGAACATAAAAACAAAGTCAAAATTCTTTCATGCATGGCCCTTTCTAAGATACAGGTTCTCTGACCCTCTTTTTAGCTCATGCCTCACCTGGAGAAGCTAGTCCGTGGAGACTAGAACTTCTTAGCAATGCCTCAGCGGGAGTCTTGGGCCAAGGTCTTAAACTCATAACTAAAATGATTTCAAACCTGAATATCCCCCCTCCCTCACTGCTAACTAACCCATGCACCCTCTTTTGCTTGAACCATATTGAAGATTCGCTGTTGTGTAGGTTGCTGCCATTCTGTAGTGGTGGGAGTACCAACTGGCATAACCTTTTTGGAAAGCAGATGAGCAATATATTATAATATTAATATATGGCAACATTAAAGGGGTCCACACTTATTATTCAGTAACCTCCATGCTGGGAAATGGAAATGCGATCAAAGATTTATACCAAGGCTGTAATAACATTGCATAGCTATTTATTATAGCAACTCTTCGAAAGTGGGCAAGGAGAGGGGGTTGTTTATATAAATAACCACGCTGCCACATGATGGAGTACTATTCTGCCACAGTGAAATGATGCATTTGAAAAATATATTCAATAATGTGAGGAAGTGCTTAAGACATAAGGTTAAGACAAGATATGCATGTATGCATATAATCTGTGTGTGTGTGTGTGTGTGTGTGCACGCATGTGTGTGTATGTTGTGAACATCACAGGCTTCATTAACCTGTGGATATAAAGAGATAATATCAAAGTCCATATTGACTTTACAACCTCCTTACAAAGCAAATATGAACCTGTGCTTAGTGTCAAATTTAAGTAGATAATTTTTGTTCTTTCCCAGCCCTTTTGAAAAGTCTCTTTCCACTCCTCTGCTGTGGACATCTTTTGTGGGAACTCTGGTAGCTAGATTGCTTAGACCTCAGGGATGTCATTCTATTAAAAATGAAATGTCCTTCATCCTCAAGTTTTTTCTTAGCCGGGTGTGGTGGCGCATGCTTGTAATCCCAGTACTTTGGGAGGCGGAGACCGGAGGATCCGGGTTCGCGGCCAGCCTCAGCTCTCTCTCTCTCTCTCTCTCTGTCTCTCTCCTCTCTCTCTCTCTCTCTGTCTCTCTCTCTCTCTCTCTCTCTCTCTACCTAGTGAGACCCTCCGCAACTTCG
>PVJS01001812.1:0-46182 GCA_004027185.1 Glis glis
CCCCGGTACCAAAAAAAAAAAAAAAAAAGAAAAGGATTACATTCAGTGGTAAGTGACAGAAAACCCCTAACAGTGGCTTAAATAAGATGACAGCTGATTTGCTCTTCTGTAAGAAGTCCGTAGGCAGCCAGCCCAGGGTGGCACAGTGCTCCCAAAGGGTCAGAGACTAAGTTTTCAGTCTTTCTGCCCAACCATTCTAGCACATGACTCCTATTATGTAGGTCACCTCAAGACCCAGAATAGATGCTGAATCTCCAACCATTAATTTTTCATTCCAGGTATAAAGAAGTGGAAACAAGAGTATGGTCCGTAACATCTCCTTTTTAAAAACTGTACAACTTCTGCTTATATCTCATTGGCCCTAACCTAGAGTGACATGATCCCCTCTGGCCCCTCAGGAAGCTGAAACAAGTCCTTTCACAGGGACGTCACTGCCCCAATGCACGTGGTTAGTGAGGCGGAGAGGGAGGGGGGATGTCGTAGAAGCGACCTGCAGCCCCTGCCACAGGAGCCAGCAGCCTCCTGCAGACCTGTGTGCAGATGGCACCCCTTCCTGGTGAGGGAAACACCCCTTCCCCTTCTGGGAAGCAATTATCTTGGGGAGCCCCAGGAGGAGGAGCTTTGGTAGCTATTTGAGGAGATTACATCTGCCTGATAAATGGGGGCCACTGAACTCCAGCGATTGCTCGTGAGAGCAGGAGATAGGCGCTCTCGGCGGGTTCCGGGAGTGCTGGCCCCAGCAGAGGGGCCTCCTTATCGCCCCTGGATCAGGGCCTGCTTGACAAGACCCATTAAAGGGACTCCACGGGGATTCCAGTGGCACCCCGGAGCTGGTGTTCAGAATCACCTCCCTTCCAATAGAGAAAATCACAAGGACCAGGCCAAAAGTTCCCCCTGGGCCACCCTGTGCCCCCTGGGGAGTTAACATCTCATAGAGAAGGGGGGTTCCCAGGGCCCTGCCACCTGCAGAACTCCTGAAGCACGGGCCACAGGGATGGACAAGCTCAAAGTCACCTTCCACAGTGGGATGAAGAGTTTATTATGGAGACAGTGCCTCCCCTTTCCTTAAGCCTAAAGCTGGCCGAGGCCCAGGAGAGAGTGGGCTACCACCTGGAACTGGAGGTGGCGCACAGAGCATGTGACCAGAGATGCTTCCAAAAGGACGAAGAGGTGGGACCAGGCTCTGACCTGGATCCTGGGCCACTGCATTTCCACGCAGGACAGGCTCACTGCTAGACTCTTCTTCTCCTTTGTCTCTTGGGCCACCTGGCATTTTGGCCAGAAGTCCCCTGTCTGCCTGGCAGCAAGCCCTCTGACACGTCAACAGCATTTGGGACAGTCTCATTTTTTTTCTGATGGGGATGTGGAGTAGGGCATATCATTATACCCATTTTTCAGATGAGCAAATAGGGACATAGAGTGGGCTAAGACATCACCCATGCTCACCAGGGCATGAAGTGTAAAGCTGAGACGAGGGCCTATGTGTCTGACACCAAAGGAGGAGGCTGTCACTAAGACCTGCTGTCATAGAAGGAGGACCTCCTCCCCCAGCAGCCTGAACACCCACCACCTCTGTCCCCTGAAGTTCAAGCTCGGCGCAGAAGAATAAAGAGGCATAGTTTACACCTGCTTAGACTCCCCACGGAGCCCATGGCTTTCCAGTCTTGGGAGTTCCCCAATTTCCCTTGCTTTCCAGCCTAGGGCTGGGGACATGGTGCTCAGGGGCAGACACCTGTGGAATCAGGTGTGTGCTTAGCTGGTGTGAGCCAGCACCAGTCCCCAGCCTCTGTCCCAGCCGCTCCACTGGTTGCCAGGGAGATGGCTGGATGCCCCCATCTCTGTCATGTCTGGGCACATGAGGATCAGAACCAGGGCCAGCAAAGGTGCCTTTAGCCCCCATGTGTCTGCAGTGGAGGGAGGAGGTGGGCTCTCCTGGGGCCCCTGCAAAGGGGAGGGGACAGACCAGCGGCAGCGCAGTTGCATGCCTGCACCTGGGTTCTCAAGAGCCTTTTCGGGTGCGAATATCTCTGTGAGGGGGTCACCTGGAATGCCAGAGACCTGTATCCTTACCTGTAAAATAGGGATGAAAAGACCTCCCGCTCAGCTCGGAGAGCTTCGAGAAATTTCCACCACACAGGCTGGGACAGAGTCTGTAATCCCGAGATGTTCAGAATCATAAATCCAAGGAACGGATGTGGCAGCCTTTGGGGTCTGGCCAAGGGAGACAACAGAGATGGTAAGTGCCAGTCCTCCTGGCCGGACATCTCCTCCTGCCCCCCCGAAGCCAGATCCACTGCCCACCTGCTGCCCTGCCTGCCTGTCCCGGGGGCTTCTGAGCAGCGACCTCTGCTTTGGGGCTGTTGTGGGGTGGTAGAGGGGAAGGACTAGAAAGAGAGATAGACATGGACTTGGGGGGGAGAAGAGGGAAGCTGCCCCGGAATGGAGTCGAAGAGTGAGATCCAGGCGGAGACTGGAGGATCCGGGTTCACGGCCAGCCTCAGCACTCGCTCTCTCTGTCTCTCTCTGTCTCTCTCTCTCTCTCTGTACCTAGTGAGACCCTCCGCAACCTCGTGAAACCCGGTTTCAAAATAAAGTATAAAAAAATAGGGCCGGGGGTGTAGCGCAGAGGTAGAACACCTCTAGGTTCAATCCCCAGTACCGCAAAAAAAAAAAAAAAAGTGAGATCCTACTGCAGAAACCAGCATTCCCTCCCCACATGCCAGTCCCCATCTGCATAGCTCGTTCATTCTTTAAACTGTGTTCCACAAAGCATTTATAAAGCATTTCCACATCTTCTGTGCAATTTGATTATCTCTAAGGTACTTATTATAGCCCGTTTTGCAGATGTGGAAAGTGAGGTTCAGAGGAGACCCCATAGTTTGTGAGGGGTGGGCAAAATCCAGGTCTCCTCTGGTCTGTAAGTGCAAAACACAATCTTGGCTCCCAGATCCCAGGAAACCACAGAACCACAGGCCACACCTGTCAAGGAGAAGAAAAGAAAGAATAGTTTACCAAAAAAGATGGATGGATGGTGTGTGTATGTGTGTGTGTGTGTGTGTGTGTGTGTGTGTGTGTGTGTGTGTGTGTCCACAGTGATTAGCTCCAGCTAGAGATTTTGTTACCAAATCTGTTTTGTGCTTCTGTGTGTTTTCCACATTCCTTACAATGTTACTTCTGTAATTAGACATTTAAAAACAATGTTTCTCTGTAAACATCTATACGTTTAAGTGAGAGAAGGCAGCTGGGGTGATGGGGAAACTTCATAGATCTCGAGGCAGGAAGCTTGGCTCTCGGCCCCGAATCCTTCCCTGCCCAGCTGGGTGACCTTGGCCATGTGGCTTCCCTCTCTGGGCTGCCATTCCCTTGCCTACAGCTCAAGCTTTGGGCTGGAAGCTCCTGCAGGTCCTTCCACTGTGGTTCATGGAGTCACTGTTAAGGAGAAAGCAGCTCAGGGATTCCCAGGCCGAAGCCCCAGACTCCAGACTTCCAAGCCCACCCCTTCTCCTCTGGGGATCCAGGTCACGGCCATGCCCCCCCCCCACTGGAAAGAGTGAGAAGAAGCAGGCCCCTGTGAATCTGACAGGTTGTTTTCAGCTGCTGCTAACATGTCATTAGCAGAATTTTCCTAAACCTAGCATCTGTTTTCCGAAGTCACCCACCCCGGGCATAGTGGCGACTTGTCCTTCTCTGTTAGCTCTCCAGAACCCTGTGTCTGCAGAGGAAAGAATGATCCCTCCAGGGTCTGGTCAGAACACAGCCCCTCCTAACTGGTTCTGTGCAGGTCACAGTGCAGAACCCTCCTGAGATGTCTGGAATCGCTGATCCCTGCTCTCGCTCTGGGACTGTCTCTACTGCTTCCAGATGTTTGCACAGCTGGCTGGATTACTTCACTGCCTTGACATCATACACCTTGATATTTCCTCTGCACAAAAACAGTTCAGATGGGAAAGAAACTGGCTATTGAGAATCTGTGTGCTGCAGAACTAACCAAAATAACATTCCCTCTTGGCACAGAGGTTTGAGATGCACCCAAGAGTATGCATTGCCCTGGCCCAACTGAGAGGGCCTCAGTTTCCCCAGATATAAATTGAAGAGGTGAGTTTGGACAGCCTTGGCGTTGATATGGGTGTATAGAGTTGATCTGAAGTTGACTTGGAGTCCAGCTCCTTCATTTCACAGGTTTGAAGGCAGGTTCCAGAATGGGGGACTAATTTTATTTCATTGATAACTAATTATAGAACATGTACTATGAGCCAGGTACTGGGGGAAGACCAGATAGGCACAAAAATTGAAATACAATGGTGAAGGTGAATGTCCCCCATGGGATCTCTGAGTGTCCAAAAAGCAACATAAGTCAAGTGAAGAACTAACATTCACCTGTCAGGATTCAGAGAGTGACACAAGGAAGGACTGCACCTAGTACACGGAGGCCCTGGCCATGTGGTTGGTGCCTGGAGAGAGGGGCGTTCAGGCTGGGCTTTGATGGTCAAGCAAGAGTCTGTAGGCAGAGGGGACTTGCCAGAGAGTACAAACCATCACCAGCTGATGACCGTGCCAGGTCTTGGCAGGGGGCCCTCACTCCTCCCTGCCACCCCAGCTTGCTCAGCCTTCTCATCTGAGAAAAGGCCCAGGGGGGTCTGGATCTAGGAGTTATCCACAGCCAAGAATGGCCTCATGGCCCGGGCCCTCCCCACCTGCTGGCTCCTTCAGGCCAAGGTCAGGGCCTGTCTGCATTTGTGCCCTGGAACCTGGCACCAAGCAGGGCATGGTCTGTGTTTGCTGAACAAATAAACGTTTGGTTTTGCAGGAACTGTTCCCTCGGCAGCAGCAGCAGCAGCAGCATAAACAGAGAGCATGTGTCGAGTGCTGCAGACCAGGCAGCGTGTGAAGTCCTTTCCAGGCCTCAGCCTTCTTAATCCGCCCAAAGCCACACTCAGAGTGAAGCACAATTAGGTTCCCTACTTGACATATGAGTTAAATAACTTGTCCAAGGTCACACAGTTAGCAAGCCCAGACCGGGGGCTTCGGAGCCCACGCTCCTAACCCCTCTGCCACCAGTTCCTCTTGGCTGTGGCCTGGGCACCCTCTCTGCTCCCAGGGGACAGGGACTATGGCAAGCAGGCCTAATAGACCACAACCCTTGCAGCAGGTCCTGCCCTTCGTCCCCCCGCATCTGTTTATCATTTCCCCGCTCTGGGCCAGCCAGGCCCTGCCTCCCGCCTTGCTGTAATTCAGATGTTGGGGGGATGGAAGCCAGACCTTCAGAGGGAGGAAGGCAGACAGGGACCCACGGACGCTGCCCACACCTTCCCGGGCTTCTCACCATGCACCCCCAGACTTGCCCCCCAATACTGTCCTCCCCCCGTACCCTGCAAGATCCCAGTTCTGGGGAAGGTAAGAGAAGGGGTACTCCCTCCCCACTCCTCCATGCCTCCCCCCATTCTTTTGTGAGTCTCTGCCAGGGTAGAATTCCCTTTTGAGCAAGAATAGGAGTTTTTAAGGCAGCATATTTTCAAAGCACATTTTCTAAAACCCCTCTCTGAGAGATATCCTGGAGGAGAAAGGTGTTCTATGGGGCTACAGTTTTGGGCGATGTTGCCCACTCTGCCTCTGGGGTCCCAGTGCGCATGCGAGTGGTGCAGGCCTGGAAAGACCTAGCAGTTCCTGTGTGTCCTTCATTCATCCTTGGAGCACTCATTCTGAAGTGGAAAGGTTTTCCAAGGCTGGAGGGGAAACTGAGCCTCAAGAGGGTGACACATCTGCCAGCAGGAGCCCCCTTCTCTGCAGGTTGTGCAGTGGGACCCCCCTCCCTACATGAACAAATACCATCTGGGCTTCTCTCCTCCACCAGACAGTTCTTTCTGCAAGCCCCAAGGGCAAGAACAAGAACGGTATGGGGACAGATATAGGGAGGGACTCTGTGTATTAGGACAGAGTGAGCTCCCTGTCATGGAGGTATACAAGGCTTGAGGAGGAGAGCCTCAGAATGGGGGCCCTTTCCACCTTCTTTGCCAAAACCCTGGGACCATACTCAGGGAAAGCCAGTGCTCAGACCCTTCGGGAGCATCCCGCCTCCCACCCTTCAGCACGGAGCACGGAGCCTGGCTCCCCAGCAGGATGAAAGTCTGAAGCCGATGGTTCGTCCATGTACCTGTTGCCAGTTCCCCACAGATGCCCGGCCAGTAAGAGGAGCGGGAGGCTGCCATGTGGATAAGTGTTAAACCGAGACCAGTGGCCGCCGTAGGTGCTCTCACCGGGAAGCCGGCTCTGAGCTGCAGGTCAGTGTGTGGGATATTCACCAGGCGCTGTTCTCAAAATCCACACCTATGGGAAAAGGGCAGAAAGCAGGAACAGGTGAGGGAGAAATTGGGCTTGGGCAGTGACGAAGAGCCCATGGAGAGCTCTGAGGCTGGATGGACGTTCAGAGCCATCCCGAGGTCAGACCAAGGGGCTGGCTGTCTACCTCGACGCTGGCCAGTTGCTGGATGCAGGCTGTGACCCTGGCAGTGCAGCTTTCTTAATCAGAGTTCACTGCTGAGGAGGGCTGACCTGACCGTGAGGAGCTCTCAGCGGACGATTCCCAGCACTAGGGAGAAAGTCCTTCATCCCACAGAGAAGACCTGTTATTCTGAACTTAGCCCCATAGCCCTGCCCTGTGCAGAACCTGTGAGCTTCCTGAAAGGAAGAAGTGAACCATTGCCTCTGCAGCTTCCCCTGCTGTTCTCCCAGCTGGCCCGGGACCCCATTAGTGGAGCAGCCCAGCTTCGCCCAGCAGGAGAGGACGGGCCTTGTGGGGCGGCGTGGATCCATGGAAGTGCCCAGGTCTTCCAATGGAGGGTGGTGGCAATCCAACACACTGTCCATTAGCAGCTGTGACCCTGTGGCTCCCTGAAGGGTGGATCTTCACCCCCCGGGCTCCTGTCTTCATGCACACACGAAGGATGCTTCCCCTCCAGGACTCGAGGTTGGCACTGATGGAGTCTCAGCCCCTGCAGGGCACCTGCAAGGCTCCAGGGGGCTTTCTCCGAAGGCTGGTGAGGAGGGGAAGGAGAGGTGCAGAATGGTGGTGGGTTGGTCCCCAGGAGGGCGGTTGTTGGGTCACTACACAGTGACCCACGGGCTTCACTGGCCCTGGCCAAGGGGTGGGAATGCAGTAGCAGGAGTAGTCAACTAGCAGTGCTATAGGGAGTTTGGGAGGTGACAGGTCCGGGATTTCGGGGTTGGCAGAGGTTGGGAGGTATGAGGTTCCACACCAGGCCCCATTTAGCACCTGGACTGAGGAACGAAGGCCTCAGACACGCATGATCGCAGGGTGTTAGGGATTCTGATGCAGGGGCTGCAGGCACAAGGCGGAGGTGAGGAGCGGTTGGGGGCTACAGAGCCAACTGTGCTCCAAAGAAGAACCCATTGATAGTCCTGGGCAGGCCCACAGGAGGAAAGAGGTCCTGCCTCAGCACACGGTGTGGGAACAGCAGTAAGACCTTTTAAAACCTTTAATCTCATTGTATCATCATCTTAAGCTCTCCAGGTGGCTGTCCCCACCCAAGTGTGCCCTGGCAGGCCATTCAGCTCACCTGCCCCACCCTCCTCTCTTCCTTCTCTAGCTAACTCCTCTCCAATCTTTCAAGATGCCACCATACCTTCCCCGGCCCCAGGCCCTCACACATGCTGCTCTCGCTGGCAGCAAAGCTCTGCCTGCGTCCCGCTTCAACAGCAGCCCCATCCTGACCTTCTCAAAGCCTCCACGTAAATATCAAGTCCAGTGAAGGAACATTCCAGCCCACCTTACCTGACCGTCTCCCCTGCCTGGTCACCCTCTACCCAGCATCCTGCTTTGCTTCCTTTAGGCCTCCTATCATCATTTAGATTGACTTTGTTTCTTTGGCAGGTCATCTGTTTATTGTCTGTCTCTCCAGCTGAGAAGCCCCAAGAAGGTAGGGACCACCTCCCTCTCTCTTACCATTACTTCCATCCCTAAATATTCAGGAAGCGCTCAGCAAGCAGCAACTGTTATTCCTGCCAGCTTATTCCTGCCATACTGGCCATTACATAGGGCTGCAGAAGTATCGCTAGGACACCGCCCTAGTGAGTATCGAGTCTCGCTGCAGGACCAGCTTGCTTGGGGGCCACGATACCAGATATGCTGCCGGCTCTGGACAGGCAAGGACCTCCTGGCTGCCCTGCAGCCCCCTGGCCCTTCTGGAGGCCACAGCGGCAGTGGGGAGCGTGCCAGCCCTGCCCCACATCTGCCCGGGTTCCAGCCTGCCTCTTGCAGGCTCACCCCCCAGCACGCACACTGTCATCTCTTCACCGTGAACTGTATTTAAAATGTAAATAAAAAAAGGCTTTTAGGAGATTTAACTGTTTCCCTTGGTATTTAAATTATTCAATTATAACTAAAGCTATTAAAATACAGTTAATTAAAATTGTTAGATTGTTTTCCTTCGTACTGATCGCAGCATTGCCGGCTTCTCCCTCTAGCTGTTTAATTCCTATTAAAAATGATAATGCCACGCTTTATTCATAAATGCAGCAACCTTCCCGCACATTCTTCAAGTGATCTCCCCAACACAAACCGCGCCGTGTTCTTTTCTTCTAGCAGTGAAGCGGAAATTCTGCTGTAGTCTTTAGAGGTTTAATCAGCAGTAAAAGGACTCAAAATTTAAACATTAGCATTACCGAGTCACAACAAATAATACAGCCCCCTGTTTAAAAAAAAAAAAACATCTAATTCTGATGCCACGTAATGTCATTAGAGACCAAAGCAGAACCCTGAGGTTTAATAAAAGGTGGGACCCAAATAAAGGTTTCATAACTCACAACATAAAATTACCGGATCCACATGTTAAATATTTTATTTGAAAGGTTTCGCGGCCTTTCCAGTGGGAATAGCTCTGTAGCAAAAGTACAGATGGGTAAGTGCTATCAGAACCAAAATTAAAAAAAAAAAAAGGAAAGAAAGAAAAGAAGCTTGTAGCACCAGTTCGCATCTTGTGGAGTTTGGCGTGTGTAAGATGGTGCTCCCCGAGAAACTAATTGCTTATAGTGTTTAAACTCCTGGGCCATGTGTTCACACAACGATTATGACTCTTCCAGGTAATGATGGCCAAGGTGGCAAAGGTATTTAACTTTCTCAAATGTGCCAGGTGCCACCCCCGGCTTTAGGAGTGATTTGTGAACCACATGTGGCGTACCTAGTCCCCAAAAGGAGTCACAGAGAGCGCAGCAATGAACTCAGCTCAATTCAGCCGACGCTGGTGATCAACTGGGAGCCTCTGGGGGCTGAGCCGGTGTGTGATAGTGTCCTGGCCTCAAGGAGATCAGCCCACTGGCCGTTGTAAACCATGTGGGGAGGGGCAAGGTCATACAGCATTACCCTATAAGTTCTTCCTGCAGGGAGAGGTAAGGTGCCAAGGGAGGGTTGGTGCTTTGGCCAGCTGAGAAGAACTCTGCTGGCCACGAAAGGAAGATGCATATGGGAGATCAAGGTGAAGAGGCAGGAAGGAGCTGTCAGTCTGGAACACTAGGATATTTGCTATGGCTAGAGCACAGGATAGGTAGAAGAGTATGATGGGACCTGCTCAAGAGAGACCTTGAACATCACACTTAAGAGTTTTGGCTTTATTATGAAGTCGGTCTACAAAGTAGAGGCCAACCAAAACCTACCAGCTGCTCATAGAACTGGGCATCTTGGAGGTACTTGGTGACTGTTGAGAAAATGAATGGAGGTCTAGGGTCTAGGGTCAGGGCCTTATGCATCTTGTATGCTCATTGCCTGCGGAAAAGCCCCAGGGTTGGCAACTAAGCCAAAGGGTGGTCTCTGATCTGAGCTCTTGGACCTTGGTCGGCAAGTGTCTGAGCTCTCCTCCTGGATATGCATTCTTCCACCTGGCCTGGTCCACGTCATTTTCTCTGTTGGGGACATGAGTCATCACCTTTGGGCAGCTTCAAGGCCACAATCACTGAGCTTAATCTATGTGCCTCTTTGTCCAGAGGGGAACGATGCCCCGGGGAAATAGAGAGAGGATACAGCATGATCTACACATGAACAGTGTTAGAACCACAATGCAATACTGAATGCATCCACTAGAATGAGTGGAGCCCAAAATACTGGAATGTCAAGTCAGTCTATACTGAGGCAGAGAGGTGCAGAAACTAGAGCCCTCATGCACCTCTGGTGATATAACCACTTTGGAAGACAGTTGGGCAGTTTCTTAATAAATTAACACATATCTCCTGTATGATCCAGCCATTCCAACCCTGGGAAGAGAAATGAAAGCCTATATCCATACAAAGACTTGTACACGAATATTCATAAAAGATTTATTCATAATTGACAAAGAGCAGAAACAATTTGTGTCCATTAGTAGAGGAATGGATAAATAAACTTGTGGTACATCCATTCAATGGAATATTACTCAACAATAAAAAGAAATGAAATGTCAATACATCTACAATGTGGATACATCTCAAACTAATTATCCTGAGTGAAGCCAGGCCAAAAAAAAGGTGCATACATTATGACACTATTCATATACATAATTATAGGAAACACAACCTAATCTATAGTAGCAGAACGCAGTTATCTGGGTTTTGGGAAGGAATGACAGGGAAGAGTTATAAGGAACAGGGGAAATATTTAGGTAGCATGTATATGTTTACTCTCTTGACTACAGTGGTGGATTTGTGAGTGTATATATACATCAGAACTTATAAAGCATCCAATATCAGTTTACTATATGGCAGTTACATCTCAATAAAACTGCTTTTAAAAATAAGAAACCCAGGACTTTAGAGTTATCTTTTTTAAAATTTTAACTTTGATATAATTTTAAATATACAGAGTGGCAAGAATATTCAAAAGACCCCCTGCTCACTTTTCACCCAGACTCGCCTCCTGATTATCTTTAGTCTCATTTGCTTTATCAATCTCTATATTTAAAAAAAATGAACTATTTGAGCCAGGTGTGGTGGCGCTCGCTTGTAATCCCAGTACTTGGAAGACTGAGATAGGAGGATTGCAGGTTTGCGGCCAGCCTCAGCTACTTAGTAAGGCCCTCGGCAACTTAGTGAGACCCTGTTTCAAAATAAAGAATAAAAAATAGGGCTGGGGGTGTAGCCCGGAGGTAGAATGCCCCTGGGTTCGATCCCAAGTACCAGAAAAAAAAATGAACTATTTGAAAATTGGAAACATTGGTTGCTACTATTTTTTGGGGGGTGGGGGCTGTACTGGGGATTGAATCCAGGGACACTCTACCATTGAGCTACAACCCCAGCCCTTTTTATTTTTATTTTGAGACAAGGTATTGCTAAGTTGCTCAGGCTACCCTTGAACTTGCAATCCTCCTGCCTCAGCCTCTTGAATAGCTTGGATTACAGGTGTGCACCACCTTGCCAGGATATCTTCATTAATTTTAAATACTCCAGTGTATATTTCTTATAAACAAGACATTCTTCTATTTTCCATAGTACAGTTACCAAAAATCAGGAAATTCAGCATTGATGAGACTATTATCCAATCTGGGCTCCGTGCGCAAATGTCACCAGTCGTCCCTGTCCTAGCTGTCTTGCCCGCACACTGGAATTCTCCAGGACCTCACAGCACACATGACTCTCGTGTCACCAGGACCCTCCGACCTGAGTTCAAGTGCCAGCTCTCCACTTACTTGTCCTGTGACCTCGGGACTTCACTTTGGGTCACTGTTGCACCAACCAGAGCACCAGGACCCCCGGCCCCTGGGTCTGGGGGAAGATGGAATGAGAGGAGGTCTGCTGGGTGTTTAGCACAGTGCTGTACAAGGACACATCCAGGAAGTGAGATTACAGTGGGAGCAGCCAAATGCACCCAGGGCCATTGTCCCGAACACAGCAGACACCGTGGTGCACACCGCCCTCTTCTCAGCCAGGGCCCCGGGAGCCCGGCTTCTCCTGCCCAGCCTCGTGTCCCTGACTGCACGCACTGGGTCACGCTGACCCAGAGCAACAAGCCCTTCTGAGCAGCTTGTCAAGGCAATGTCCTCCAGTATTTTGGAGTATGAAATTTTCCTTCTCATGTTTTAAAAAAATGCTTCTTCCCTTTCTCTCTTCTTTCTCACTCATATTAATCCATTCTGCCTGAGCTGAGTCTCTACAGTGGAGACACCACCATCCCACCTCGCCGTGCCTCCTTCCCTGCGATGCCAGAACACACAGCCATTCCTCCCTGCACACAGCCGACCTGACCAGGAAGCACCCTGACCAGGACGAGCAGGACCAGGGCCTGCTGCCCACGAGGAGGCCTGGACTAACGGCTCTGCCGGTCTGGGGTAACAGCACGTCCTCGAACCCTCAGCTCACCTCTCGTGGGTGGTTGTGAGGTACAAAGAGTCGACCAGCTACCATGCAAGGACTGAGCAGAGGGACACGGGGAGCTCAGGCTGCAATGCCATCTGTGGGCCCGAGATGGAGGCACGCAGGAGAGGGCAACAGGGCAGTGGAGGTCAGTGCAGAGGCTGCGCGGAGCTGGAGGTGCCAGGGCGGGAAGCAGAGCGGCGCCCACACACGATGAGAGGGCCTGAGGACACCCGTCCTCATGTCGTCGCCTCCCTGCAGCCCGCCGGGCCTCCCCAGATTCTTACACTGCCTGGCTCTATTTGTTTCCTGGAGCTGCCTACATAACAAATGGCCACAAACTGGATGGCTTAGAACACAGTTCTGAGGGCAGGAGTCAGGTTGGGGTGCCAGCGGGGCTGGCTCCTTCTGGAGGCTCTTAGGGAAAATCCACCCCTTGCCCCTCTCCTGGCTTCTGGGGACTTCTGCAGTCTCGGCATTCCTCAGCCTGTAGATGTCTTGTGCCACCTCATCTCTGTCTCCTCACAGATCATCTCACGGGCTCGTCTGCCATGACTTCTCCTTTCTGTCTTTTGTAAGGACACCTGACAATTGTGTTGAGACGTGCCCTACTTCAGGGTGAGCTCACCTCAAGACCCTCACATTAGCCAGGCGTGGTGGCACACACTTGTAATCCCAGTACTTGGGAGGCTGAGATAGAAGGATCACAGGTTCAAGGACAGCCTCAGCAAGTAGTGAGACTCTCATTAACCTAATGAGACCCTGTTTTGAAATAAAAATAAAATAGGGCTGGGGGTGTAGCTCAGAGGTAGAATGCCCCTAGGTTCCATCCCCAGTGCCACACACACACACACACACACACACACACCCTCACATTAATTGTATCTGCAAAGACCCTTGCTCCAAATGCTGCCCCATCCCAAGGAGGACATAATTGCAGGTAGGGGGCACCATCTAACCCAGTACACTGGGCCTTACTATAAAACTCCAGAGCCTGCACTTGCTTGGAGGAGTGGCTATTCCTTGCAACCCCGAGAACCTTGTCTTTTAAAGGAACCATAACCCACATAGGAAGGAAGAGTGGGATTTTCCGCGTGTCAAGGTGTCTCTGGTGCTCTCTGAGCCTCCTGCTTGCAGACCAACGCTTCCCAACAGCCCTGGCTGATCCAGGGCCAAGGCCACTGGCCCTGGTGGAAAGGGCATGGAAAGGAAGGGTTTGGTGAAGAAAATAACTGTCATGGTGGAAACAGTTTGTGGGTTGTGAACACTGGGATCCCCAGGGTAAGCAGAGGCAGGGAGGGGTAGTGACAGGAGAGAGGCCACTGGTTTTTTTACCAGGCAGGTGCCTTTGGCTCGCTTGACCTCTCTGAGCATTAGTATCCTCACCTGGAAACTCAATTTCAATCAAGCACCTCCTCGCCAGGTGGCAGGGATATGGCATGAGGAAGCCGTGGCCCCTGGGCTTGGCAAGGGAGAGGGAAAAGTTGTCACTGGTTGGTAAGGGCTACCTGCAACAGCATCCAGTACATGTGCCATGGAGCAAGATGGCCTCAAGGTGGACAGGGAACCCCACACACAACCTGAAGGAGACAATGCTGAGCCCAATCACAGAGGAGGCTGAGGAGTTAGCGAGGAAGACAGGAGAGCCCAGGGTGCTGGCTGAGCTCGTGCCGTGAGCTCAAGGTCTGGTCCCCTGATAGCGCTCTGTGTGTTGAGAAAGGTCATCATCTCTCCACAGGCTGGCCAGGAGGGCAGGGCGGGAGACAAGGCTGGGGGAGATGGTGCAAACTCCTGGAGGGAGCTTGTAGAGAGAGGCAGAAATCGTCTCATGCAAAGGAGTTGGGCTTTCTTCTGTACCTGCTGGGGCTGATGGAGGCTGTTAAGCCAACTGTAGGATGAACAAATACGCAGTGCAGAAAGATCACTCAGACAGCAGGAGGGGACTGGAGGGCACGGGCGGGAGTGGGGAGACAGGCAAGGCACTATTGCAACATCCCCGTGAGGGATGATAAGGGCAGTGGCATGTGATGGAGAGGAAGGGATGGATGCAGGAGGCATCAGAGGGGCAGCACGCACAGGGCTCGGCGACCTCACACCGGCCTGCTTGCGGGCCTGTCTACGGGTCATGGGAGATAATGGATGTGATGCGCTTTGAAACTGCAGAGCACCTCGCCCGGGCACAGCGGCTGGGTTTAGCTGGATCATAAAGTGCAGCCTCTCTCCTCCTCCCTGGCTCATCTCCACTGCTTTCTTTTGCCTTGAAGCAAGGGAGAGAGGGGAGGTGAAAAACAGAGACATTAAGTGCCAAAGCTTATGTTAATACAGCATTAAGGTTGAAAATGTAATCTCCTAGGAGTCAGGAAATTCCGAACAAGGGGTTTCCATGGCAACCCAGCCACACTGCTCCTCTGTCCATTCGGGCCCTGTTTTCCTTGTTAAATATGATCCCATCGTATATTATATTTTATCGAGCTGAGTGTGTTACCCACAGCGTGCAGAGCTCCAGTTAGCAACACACAGAGCTGCAGGAAATGAGCATGTATGTGTGTGTGTGTGTGTGTGTGTGCACATGCGCACACGCACGCGCGCGCGTACACACACACACAGCGGAGTAGGTGGGGGCCTCCAGAACCCGCGTGATGTAACACAGCCACATCTCAGGCCCTTGTATCTAGTAAGCAGGATGTAATTCCATTAAGAGCTGCCCTCCAAGAGCATCAACGAGCAAGGGCTTTGCAACCTCTGTGTTCACAAGGGGTCGCTCGGGGTGCCCACGCCCACCCCGGGAAACAAAGCAGGTTTCCTGAGCAGTCCCACGGGCTGTCCTGGATGGAGCTCCGAGGGGTAGATTGGAATTACCTGGTCCAGTGGCTCTTCACGTGCGTCGGCCAATTGGAGATCATCTGTCACTGTTTGTTAACATCCTAGGGTGCCAGGGCACCGGCAAACAGATGCAGAGAGGAAATTTGAGGCTTCTCTGGAGCACAGTGGACAAAAGGCTTTCTCGGTGGCAGCAAGGGTTAGGAAGGAGAAGGGAGAAGTGGACTGGGGGCAGCTCAGTAGCGGAATGTGTGACGGGGAAACATCTGCAGGGTAATTCAGGGGAAAAAGCATGGAATGTTTAAATCAGGCTGCCAGGCTCGGAAATCTCCCAGCCATGTGGTCTTCAGCAGGCCCCTTCATTTCCCTTTGTCATCATTTTTTTTATCATCTGCAAAATTGGGATAAAATTACCATTAACCTCACACAGGCTTGTTGGAGGATTAAATGGGATAATTGATGCAAAAGTTCACTGTAAACTTCTAAATCCCTACACAAATGTCGCCCTTCTAGGGAGCTCTAGAAATCATGCTGGATCCTAGACTTACTTACATAAGGGACCCTAGGTATGTTGTGGATGGTTTGGGAATTCTGCAGTGGGTTCCAGAATTCATTGATGGGTCTAGAACAGGAGCAGGTAGATGTTTTCTGTAGTGACTCAGGTAGTAAATATTTGGGGCTTTGAGGGCCATACTGTGACTACTCACCTTTGCCAAAGATAATACATAAATGCATGGGTGTGGCTGAGTTCCAATAAAACTTTATTTACAAAAACAGGAAGTGGGTGGATTTGCCTGTGGACTGTAGTTTGCCAACTTCTAGTCTGTAATTTTCTATGTAGGGAACCATGCCCTTTTTTTGTGAATGCTGCTTTTCTGCTCAGAATTCCACTCTCCCTCCTCTATGCCCTCCTGTCCTCCTACCTCCTGCCCACCCACATACAGACATAACCTCTTTCTTTGTCTGACCAACTTCACCTTTCAGAAGCAGTCAGAGGAGCCTCCTCCAGGAATGAGTTGCAGTAATCTCTCAGCCCTTGTCTGCTTTCTGCACAGACTGTGAGATCCTTCAGGCAGCCAGCTCTGTCACCCCGTCCCCAGCCCTTGGTCTATGTTCTGTTGATGTGAGTAGAAGAGAAAGGTAAAACACAGCCTCCCAGGGAAATGAAACACTCATTCTCTCAGGAGGTCTGGGAGCTGGGACAGTTTCAGAAACCTTGGGTCTGGCCATCCAGCCTCCATCAGTGAACTGCTCAGTCAGGGCTTCTAGAACAATCAGAGACAAGACCACCTTTGCAGATGTGAGCCAAGTACGTGCCCACATGGCAAGCCTGGGGGCCGCTTGCTCTCTGTGTAGGGCTGATGTGCTCCGGGGCAGCAGGCCAGCTGGGCAGGAGCAGACTGGTGGAAGGTTCTAGCTCACGACGCTCCATAGCCCCCACCCTCCAAGGGAAGGCACTCTGTATAGCTCAACACACGCCTCGCGTTCCTGACAGCGCAGCAGCCTCTGCAAGCTGCCCTCAGGGAGCCTCAGCCTCCACGAGCCTGAGAAGTTAGAAGCTTCCAGAAGTGCAGCAGCTTTCAGCTTTCACATTGCAAGCTTTCCTCCTCCTCCCCCTCCTGGGCAGAACAGACGGGCAGAACAGAGTTGTGTAACTCACCTCTGAGTCACGCTTCCCCCAGAGCGCGGCTGCTTTTCTGCCTGATGGAACAGAGCTTCCTCAGGACATCAGGCAGGCATCAGAAGTCAGAGCCAGGCTGACGGGCTCTTCTGCTCCCAGTACACCGGCTAAGACGATGTCACTTTTAATTATAATGCTGGGGGAATAGGTTATAGGGGTTGTGCATATGTTTCACAGTTATGTGCAACATGCGTGTGGGTGTTCGCGCCTTGGCACGCATGTGTGGATGGTACAGGCTTGCATGTCATAGAGGTGCGTGTGATCACAAGTGTGTGCAGGCGCTTTGTGTGTGTACAGGCATATGCTATTGTGCAAATAGAGGTTGTGTTGTTCCTGCACACGCAGAGTGCCTGGGGATGTCTGCTGCTCAGGCATGTGCTTTGTCTGGGTCTGTGTGTGTCTTTAATTTAGGTCTCCACTCCTCCTGGAAGACACGATAGCTTCCAGCCTCCAGCCTCAGCAGATGAATATTTTATTACCTTGCTTTTGCCATGGTATTAGGCAGTTTTCATATGAAGAGCCAAAGCATGACAAACACCTGCAGGCAGAGACAAGGGCTCTCATGAGCCCGGGAAGCAAGTCGCCCCAACGAGCCCCAGGGGGCCTGCAGAGGCCAGTGGTCAGTGTCCTCTGGAACTGATGGCTCAGCCCCCCCCCCCCCCCAGTGTTCTCTCTCCACATAAAGCCGGCACACCCATTTCACAGGAGGTTGGAGGGAACTCCCCGCTGCTCCTCCAGAAGCCAGCCCAAAGCCGGTTCATTCTTTCCCCACTTCTTGGTCTCCCCATCAAGATGTTCCATCCGGGAACAGATGGTTAGTGTGTGACCCAGGACAGCAGTGGAGTCCTGACTTTTCCCAAGATGCTGGGAATGTGGATGAGGCAGCCAGGTAGAGGAAGGAGCCAGGAATGCAGAGCCAAGAGGCTGTGGGCAACATACCAGCTGCAGCCCTGCTGGCACCCAGCGTAGCAGGGACCCAGCCACATGCCACACTGCTACTAGGCTCCCCAGAAGCTGACCCCGGGACAAGGATTTGGGTGCAAATAGTTTTACCAAGGAGGTGACCCCAACCCAGAAGCACCATGGGGACACGGGTAGCAAGACAGTGAACAGAAACAAGGGTGTATTCATGAATAGGTTATCTCTGTGGCTCCTTCCCTGAGGACTGTCGTGGGCACGGCTAGATGAGGACTTGCCTCAGATTGTCCCTACCACTGAGGAATCAAGATGTACACCCACAAACTCACACCTCATGGGCAAAACCAACACCCTCTGCTGTAAGCCCAGCTAGCTGGAGGCACCAAGCAACCTACTGAGAAGGCCGAGGCTGCGGGTCTACCTGGGCATCCAGGGAGGCAAGCGGCCTGCCCATGTCTTCAGAGACATGGAGCCAACCAGCTGCTCTCTGGTCCTCCTCGTTGGCTCAGAGGGTAGCAGCGCTCTCAGGTGGTTACTCCTTCCCCCACCTCTCAGGAAGGTGGCTCAGGAGCAGGAAGTCCTGGCCTGGGAGCTGGTGGCTGGCCCAGGTTGGGCAGGGGCTGCCCAGCCTCAGTTGGCTGAGTCCTCCCATAGCTGGAGCTGCTGGGAGGCAGAGGAGACAGCCCTGCCTGGACCTCTGGAGCCGGAGCCAGTAGAATGCTCCTGATTCACTTGTTTTGTATAGTCACTGGGGGCTGACTGCATGTCCAGGAATTCAGAGCGAAGGAGAGACCGAAAGGCCACCATGGAGATCATCGTAAAGATAATGGAAGCAAAACGGGGATCCTCCCACCCGTGAATCCCACTGACGTTTGCTTTGTGCCTCTTTTGTAATCCTTGAACTTAACTGCTGCCAAACTCTGTCTGGAATGGAAGTAAGAATTGTACTGGTTACTCTTGCCCAGGTCCTACTTAGTGCCAGACCCTGCGCTCGCTCAGCATGACTGTCTTATGTAATCCCCGTGACAGTGTGAGGAGCTGGGCACTCCATGCTGCATCTGATGGCCAAAGAAACAGTTCTGGAAGCTCCATGTCTCACCTCAGGTCCCCCTGCAAAAAAGCAGCAGAGATTTGTCCAGCTTGGAGTCTGTGGAGGGGTCTCCACACGCCTGTCCCCACTGGCCTGTGAGCTCCTTGAGGACAGGGGAAGAGCACGACCCCCTCCGCTCAGACCTCCCCCCAGAGCCTGCATCCTGTCCACTGTCAGGGGCCAGCGGAGGCTTCTTTTGCTTTTGTATAGCTCACCAGGAGTAACTGAGTGACGTTTCCTTAGCAACCCCCAGGAGGGCCTGAACCAAGACCACCTTCACACCTCAAGCTACCCCCAGTGGTTTTCCACCCCACCCCTCCCAAAGAGAAAAGTGTGGGTCTGCCCCAGGAAAGCGGCGGGCATGGAGTCATATGGTACTGGAATTCAAAATGCGCTCCCACGCCACCCTGCTGCGTGGCCCTGTGCAAGTTCCTCAGCATCTCTGGTCCTGTTTCCTACAGTGGTGATTCAGTCCTTCTCCTAGGAATACCAGAAGGATGGGACTCAGAGGTGACGATCAGGCCTGGAGCAGCAGAAAGCCTGCCCTTCAGGAAGCTCTTAGTGGAAATGGAGTCCCTCCTGATGGCCCAGTGTGCTCTTAGACGTTTGCTTGTGTCTGTGTCTGCCATGCCCAGCTCAGGGCCTAGCACCGCGTGGACTCCTGGTGAATGGCGGTGCTGTTGAGCTGTCCTCAGTCT
Source organism: Glis glis (assembly GCA_004027185.1). Classification (NCBI taxonomy): domain Eukaryota; kingdom Metazoa; phylum Chordata; class Mammalia; order Rodentia; family Gliridae; genus Glis; species Glis glis. The sequence continues at coordinate 19,538 of PVJS01001812.1, forward strand.
AGTGGCATTGAGAAGGTGAGAAGGACTTGCCCTAACTTGCAGGCCTTGGGGTCTCAACTAGCAGGGACGTGCGTGTCCCTGGCAGCCAGGGTGCAGGGCTGCGGGCCTCATTGAAACTGTAGCGTTCCCTTCTTCCCCTTGTTCTTCGTTGGCCACCGTCCCTGGTCCAACACCTGCAGTAAAAGGCTGCGAGAACAATTTCCCCTGCAGAAAAACAAGGCAGGATGGTCTGTGGATGGAAGGATGTGGCAGCCAGCTCTGTCATCGAGACGTGGGCTGTGTCTGGCTCCCTGGTCCACATCGGGGCCACACTTTGCTGACCAGGCCAGGCCTCCCAGTTCTCCCAGTCCTCCCCCACCACCCGTGCCTGCTCTTCTCCCTGCTTTCCTCTGTTCCTGACCACCTCCCTGGTGATGCCCACAGTGGTTCCCTACATCCTTGCTTGACCTTCTTCCTCCCCTGCCAGCCATTCCAAGATGCTCACGGGTGCTCTGGGATGTGTGTGCCATACTGCGGTCCTCTCCTCCCAGCGCTGTGCTGTGCCACCTTTACTGAAGATGGTGACACTACTCTAAGGAGTCTTGCTCACCAGTGGGCCGTAGAGAAGTCCCCACTCAGGGCAAACCACCTGTGTGTCACCCTAGCCGCGCCTGGCCAGAGCAGCATGCCCACCCTCCTCGCTCCTCCGCTAAGGAGATGCCTTATCTCCCTGTGCTAAGTCTGGGTGGTGGAGGAGCCTCTGAGCGCTGTTTTCCCTCAGCCACCCACTCCTCCTGTGGCTGGGGCCTCACATGCCAAGCCTGGCACCGGCAGCAGGCGCCACGGAGGGCAGACGACTAGCTGTGGGATGAAAACCTCCATTCACGACAGTATCAAATCCCTGGCTCCGGAGACAGAGACAGGTTTGCTCCTGGTCTGAGACATCGCCAGCGAAGGGAAAGCCGATACCGAGAGGAGCCCGGGTTAATGCGGGCTCTGTTCTTTTCACCTGGCGGGCCAAGCACAGCGGCGCGCTTGTGCCTCTGAAATCCTAACTGGCTCCTGGCTGGGAGCTTTGGGGACTGCGAGGGAGCCTCAGGCACAGCCTGCCAGACAAGCGCCCAGCCAGCTCCCAACTCAGCTAGGCGAGGACTCCAGAAGAGGGCCAGGGAGGGCGGCCATCTCCACACCCTGGGGACGGTGGGGAAGAGGCAGGAGTCACACCAGCCCCCACCCCGAAGACCTTCCATGGCCATTTTCTCCCTTCCTCCCCATGCTCCTTTCCATGTGTGCATGGCAAAGCAGGGGTCATGTAACATGGATATTGAGGGCCTCATCGGTTTCTTCATTGCGTCTCAACTTTTTAGGGTAACAAACCTAAACGTCATGAACCTCTATGTCAGATCCATAAACCTAAAGCCATAACCTCTCTCCCAAGAAAACTAGTGCCCCAGGTTGAGTCTGCTCAGCTGGCCCCATGGATCCATGCTAGGCATCCTTTCCAACAGCGCCTTCAAGAGTTAGGAAAACTGAGTCCAACTGGGAGGCTCAGACTTGCCCAGGAAAGCATGGCGTGCTGTTGGCAGGGAACGCATCATACTTCACATTTATTTGGTTAAAAATAAGTGTGACTATTCACAGAATATATTTGGCAATTGAGAAATATTAAGCTCAGAGAAGCCTACGAGTGTGCGTAACTTGACTAGCTGTCCCTCCATGGAGCCACACGTTTCCTCTTCTTCCACAATGGATGGGACTTTCTCCTCTTTTCTTTCTTTTTCTTTTTCTTTTTTTTTCTCTCTTTTTTTTCAGTGCTGTGGTCAAATCCAGAGCCTCACACATGCTAGGCAAGTGCTCCACCAACTGAACTATATTCCCATCCCTGAGAGATTTTCTTTTTTAACTGGGCACATGGCAGCCTGCGGCTTCCAGCATCCCTTACAGCTATATGTGGTCTTGCCTCTAAGTTCTGCCAATGGGATGTTAACAGAGATGTGAGGAACTGTAAGTCATAGCTTTGGAATGAAGGGACCTACCCCACCCCCTTATGTTTTTTTCCACAGTGGGATGCAGACATGACAGTGGGAGTTGAAGCAACCACTTTGGACCATGCGATCAGAGCTGGGTATTGAGGATGGCAGAGCAACAAGAGGGAAGGGATCTGGGTCTCTAACATTTGTGAAGCCACCATACCAGCCTGGGACTGGACTTTTATCTTTAGATAAAGGGTTTTTTTCTTTTTATTTTCTTTTTGTCATTGCATTAGAATCAACATTTTAACTGACAGAACATCAATAAACCCCACTGACTATTCCTCCTCCTCTTTCCAACCCCTTTGTCACTGTTCTACTCCAGGTCCTCTCTCCTGGGTACCACCAGGGCCTCCCAGGAGGCCTCTGTTGCAGCCCTCCTGCAGTTTTTCAGATGTGCACATCTGGACAGGACATACCACCTCTTCAATTTTTCAGTCCTTCATAGTGAAATCCTTCGCCATTGCCCAGTCCCTGCCCCATCTCTTTGCTGTCACTTGCTTCACATGTACTGAGCTCTCATCACGGGGAAGCTTTCCTTCCACCTCCATGACAGCCCAGTGTGTTCATTCCTCAAGACCCACCTCCTTGGACAGCCCGCCCAGTACTCCCCCTGCCTGCCCCACACCACCAACCCACCCTCCACTGTGGCAGGTAACTTGAGTCACTGACATTGCCTGCCTCCCACACAGAACGAGCAATGCCAGTGGGAGGACAGCTCCTAGGATCCCCGGAATCCCACCCCGTCACAGGACTGCTGAAGACTAGAAATGGATTGCCGGGAGGAGAAACAGAACTTAGTCTTCTCACCACTCCCTCTGGGCTGACTCTACTCCACTAGGTCCTATCGTCCTAGTGGGGAGTAGTCCACTCTTCCCCTCCTTTCCTCTTTCATCTCCTGCCCCTGCAAGCACAGCCCCAAGGCCAGCACCAGGCCTCATAGAAGGAGCAGAATAGCTGCTCAGTTAAGTATTTGCCCAATGCATGAACGCTTGCGTTCACTGAGTAGTTGTTTTATTTTATGCTATTTTACATTGCTTTATTTATTTTAATTTAACTTATATATTTATTTTCGTGGTACTGGGGATTGAACCCAGGAGCATTTTATCTCCAAGCTATACCCTCAGCCCTATTTTATTTTTTATTTTGAAACAGGGTCTATAGTAAGTTGCTGAGGCTGGCTTCAAACCTGCAATCCTCCTATCTCAGTATCCTAAGCACTGGGATTACAGACATGCGCCACCATGCCTGGGTTATTTTATTATTTTTGCCAGTATCTGACAGAAGCAGGCTGAGCTAGGCCCTGGGCACACAGAGCTGAAGAAGTTTCCAGCACGTTCTCAAAGCCCACCCAGCCTGGGCCATGCAGGAAGCAGGGGCACCAGCCCCCCTTCCACCCTCCAGTCCCCACTCCATCTCCCCTCCCAGCACCTTGTGGGTGGGTCTCTGCACCATTTATTTTTGCCCAAGTGATGTAATGGGACCCAAGGAGTGGGTCTTCCCCACTTACTCACGCGGGCGGGCTGGAGGAGGTGAGAGGCAGGGTGATCCGGGGCTGTTGGCAACATGATGAAGTAGTTTGCAGAAAGACAGTTTTGTTCTGACTGGAGTATTTTTCCACATGACTTCATCCCCCAGCAGGCCCGGCTTGGGTCATATTTTTTGATGAAAGAAAATGGCCTCTGAGCCAGGCCTGTTCACCACCCTGGCCCGAGCACCTGGCTGTGCCACCCACTGCCCAGAGAACCGCCTGAGAGCCGATAGCTCTGCCCAGGGCTTCTCTCCAAGCTGGACACACCCTGAGCCCGGCACCTCTCTGTCGTCAGTTTCCCCACCTGCAAAGGCATGCACACCCATCATGGTCACAAGGTTACCAGAAGAACCGGATACTGGAGGGACACATCCTGGACACTGGATCGCTCCTGCAACTGCTTCATTGGCAGCTGTCTCACTCAAAGCCTGATGGGCAGGAACCCATCAGGGAGATGGGAGGTTCCTGGAGCAGGGACCTCCCAGCACATCCCTAGATAGACAAGGAAAATGGGGAATGAGGAATCGTCGTGGGGAGGGCTACAAAGGGCGATGAACAAGGCGGTGTGTCTGCTCAGATGAGGGTTGATCAACCCTGTGGCCAGGGTGGGGCAACGAGAGGGCAAAGAAGTCTTAAAAAGAAACTCTTGGTTCAGTGGTCCACACTATAATCCCAGCAACTCAGGAGGCTGGGGCAAGAGCCTTGTACATTCAAGACCAGCCTGGGCAACTTAGTGAGAGCTTGTCTCAAATTGTAAAAAGTAATTTTTTTAAAGGACTGGAGATGTAGCTCAGTGGTAGAGCACCCTTGGGTTCAATCCCCAGTACTGCAAAAAAAAGTGAGGTACAGTTTGCAAAGCGGAACCAGTGGGGAGGGTATCGCAGGCAGGGAGACGAAGGCGGCTGACTTAAGTGCCCGTTAGGATGCAGCCAGTGCAAGCAGCAGAGACCCAGAGAGCAGCAGTGTGAGCAGGGGGCCATGTCCTCTCGACTTGCCCGGGACTCCAGGGCAACAATCCCAAATTACATGGAGGCTGAGCCACGCCTGCAGAAATGCAGAATCAGCTCAGCCTCCCTCCATGTACTGGTTTTTTTTTTTTTTTGCCCTTTATTTATTGTCACGTGGTCAAAAGATGGCTGCTGCTGCTCTAAACATCTCACCCGTGCACAACCCTATTCAAGGCAGGAAGGGGGAACCTGGGACTCAAGGGAATTCTCTTCCTCCTTCTGTTTCAAAACCCCCAGGGAACATCTCCTGATTCTTATTGGCTCAGTCCTTAGACTAGTCATTCCAGTTGTAAGGCAGGCTGGGGGGGCCTTGATACCAGAGTGTTCTGCCCACCACCCAGACAATATCAGGGTTCCAATAACGAGGCAGAAAGGCAGTTGAGGAATGGCGGCTAGGGGTGGGGGGCAAGGAACAAAGCTGTCTCATGGGGTAAGTGGCAGGCACGGGGTTCCCTGTGGCCCATGTGGTGAGGGACGTGAAAGGAGAGGTTGGGTCAGACAAGAATTTAAATAGAAGGGTCCAGCCTGGGGCTTAAATAGGGGCAGGCCGTCCACAAGTTCTGGACCTAGGGCTGGTTTATGTTCAGAACTAGCACCCTGCCAGTCATGAGGACTACCCAGTGGGACGGATACCCCGAGGGTGGCCATGCCCCTATTCCTTTCCACCTGTGCAGAACTGTGGGGTTCCTGATGGTGTGGCTGGGTCCTGTTCATTTCAAGATCCCTAGTACTTTCGCAGTGTTGCCCGTCCCAAAGAGGTCTGTTGAATGGGTGAATGAATGAATGAATGAATGAGACGCACAGCATCCCTAGCACCAGTTCCCTCCTCCGTATCATGGGGTCAGTCATAGCAGTTCCTACCTTGCCGGGTTGCTGAGACCAGATGAGTGGATGGCTGGTGGCATGATTAATAAATAGGAGGGCTGCTGTGGACAGCAAAGAGGAGCAGAGGGGATCGGATCACCTTGAACCCCCCATGCTGAGGAGGGCAGGTTCCCACCTGCTGGAGGCACTCACAGCCCGCCCAGGCCGAGCAGCCTGCAGGAGACTGGACGGCCATCCTGGGTGTTCAGAAGAGACAGCGAGGAAACACCTGGAGCAGCCGGATGGGTCCTGCCAGACTGCGATGGGAGAGTGATGAGGATAAACAGCTGTCTGTCTCTGGTAATGCAATTAGGAGCTAAAATATTAAACACTTTACGACAGGACATATATCTCCAGCATAACGAGCTGCCTCTTGCAAGGCGGGCATTGTCCAGGCAGGAGGCAGGCAGGCCTGGATCTCGGAACCAAGAGAGAACTCCCGTGGCATCGTCATCTGGGGAGCCCTGTAACTTCGTGTCATGATGAGGACCCTCAGCATGGCGGGCAGCATTTACTGAGCACCTACTATGTTCCAGGGAGAGCGAGGAACTTGCACAAGGCTGAGCTGCTTTCTTTTCAAGGAAGAAACATGGGGTAGAGAATAGACTGGGAAACCAGATGTCAACTCCCTGGCCATGGTCCACCACTGTGCAGAGGCAAAGCCACGTAGAGGAGCTCCTGTCCCCCCAGGAAGCCGAAGCTCCCCGGGGACGTGGGAAGAGGGGACACAGTGGTTCCACAAATGAGGAGAAGGAATTTCACTTGTCCTGAATGCCCCAGCGTCCCCACCCTGCCCCTGGGGTCCTGATTGCTAAGACACATGGACCTGTAGGTGATTTGAATCTGCAAACACCCAGATTTCAGGGCTGTGTGTGTCTCGGGAAAAGACCTTTGCTTGGATGGCAGAGGTTTGTGGTACTAATGATGGGATCCAGCCTTTCAGCCAAGGGTGAGGATACTTCATAGTACTTTCAGAAATGTACTTCTGAGGCTCTAAGCATTTCTCAGCACATGAGTATACAACCCTGTCTGTTTCTCACTCAGACTCACCAGGGGTTGAAGAAAGACAACAGTGAAGCCCCCACACAAGGCCAGAGGAAGCTGCCAAAGCCCTTTTCTCATTTGTCATCTCATTCTCTTCTCATAGTAATCTTGCAAGAGAGATTCAATTCCAACCCATTTCATGGATATGGAAACTGAGGTCTAAAGGATTTTTAAATGGCACATATGGCCCAGATAGAACCCATATTTGCTGGGTACTTGCCACATGCTAAGCTTTGACACTCTGATAAATGGTTTGCTGTCCCCGTGGAATTTCTGGTCTAGCCCAGGGGAGGAAGATATTGTAAAAGTAACCACATAAATAAATTAGCAACTACAAATATAAAGGTAGAAAATGAGGGGTTATAAGAGGAGATACTCAGAGACTAGGTGAGGTGGGGGCACCCTTGTCTAAAGAAGTAACGTTTAATCTGAGACTGTGGCAGAGTGAAGGGAAGAGGTTCCCAGTCAATGGGATCGGAATGTACAAAGGCCCTGAGATAGTAAGGAGGTGAGGAGATGGGGAGGAGATGTTCCTGGTGGCCAGTGTGGTAGGGGCGGGGAAATGGGGTGAGCAAGGCCCCTAGCTTTGCAAGGACCCATCTTTCTGGCACAGAGGTGAGCTCAAACTTGGGGCTCCTGATTTCAGTCTCCCACCCTCTCTGGCTCCCCAGGACCAGGTCAGTTCTAACTCTGAGTAGTGTCCCTGCCCTGCCACAAGAAGTCCCCCCCCGCCTGACCCTTCCTGCCCCAGTGTGCAAGGCCCAGGCCCCCCAGGTATGGCCCGTGCTTCCCACTGCTTCCTCTTTTGCCCCTCTGGACTACCCGGTCCCGGCGGCACTCCTGGGAGCCAGAGATGGGCCTGAAAGCTGCAGTAGAGGGGGGGCCGTGCAGGCATGCACGAGCCTTACATCTGGAGAGGGGGACGGGGGGAATGTTTGTGTCTGAAATTTAGCTAATATCCCAGGAATTTCTCCCGGCGTTTTGGAGGGCTCCTGGGGACTGCACAGCCAGGACGTCTGGGCTCAGGGGCAGGCTGGCCGGGCTCAATGACTCTTTGTCTCCCTCCCTTCCTCCCCGGCCACCTGGCTGCGACCGCGTCTCTGCATGTGCGTCAGCATTGCACTGTGTGTGCATGTGTGTCTTTTCTGTTGGGGTATATATGTGTGCCTGAATGTGTGTGTGTCTTTGTGTGACTGAATGTGTATCTTGCACACAAGTGTGCACACCATGTGTGTCTGTGTGAAACAGTGTGTGTCTATATATATGTATGTGTGTGTGTCTGTAGGTCAATGGCTGTGTGTCTGTGTCTGTTTGTAGATGTGTGCATGCATCAGTGTGTGCATCTCTGTGTGTGTCTATGTGTCTATGGATTTGTGTGTGTGTATGTGTGTGTCTGTGCATCTGTGTGTCTGAGTACATGAGGATCTCTGTCTGTCTGTCTGTCATCCTGGGACTTGAGCCTCCATTTCTCGAAGCATCTGAGGGTCTCTGCAGGCACCCATGCCTTCATGTCACAGAGTGTCTGCCTGCCCCACTCTGCCTTGCCTGTGACAGGGAGGAGAGGTGGTCTCTGTGTCTCTGGACCGGGCTCTTGACTTCTCTCCTCGCCCTGGCCAGGCTGGGTCCTGCCCTCTCTATTAGTAGGGGACAAGTGAACCTGGACAGGAGCTGCTGCAAGGAAGAGAAAAAGCATGTGTCTGGACGCATGTGTCTCTTGCATGGATTAGTCTCTGCATTTCTTTGTGCGCATCCCTGCATGCTGGATCTGTGTCCATGTGCCTCTGTGTGTCTGCGTATGTGGACGTTCATACATTACTCAATCACATGTGTGTGTTTGCATGCACACACGTGTGCGGTATATGTATGGACATCTATACATCTGTCTGGCCAAGGTAGGGTCTTGACAGGTTAGCCTTACCTTCAACCCCCCCACACACACACACAAAGAAATGCTCCCTCCCCTGAGCTGGGTATGGTGGTCCGTGCCTCTAATCCCAGTACTTGGGAGGCTGAGACAAGAGGATCTCAGGTTCGAGGCTAGTCTTAGCAATTTAGTAAGAACCTGTTTTAAAATAAAAACTAAGAAGGGCTGGGGGTATAGCTTGGAGGAAGAATGCCCCTGGGTTCAATCCCCAGTATCAAGAGAGAAAAGAAAGAAGGAAGGAAGGAAGAGAGAGAGACGGGGAGGGAGGGAGGGAGGGAGGAAGGAAGGAAGGAAGGAAGGAAGGAAGGAAGGAAGAGAGAGAGACGGGGAGGGAGGGAGGGAGGGAGGGAGGGAGGAGGAAGGAAGGAAGGAAGGAAGGAAGGAAGGAAGGAAGGAAGGAAGGAAGGAAAGAAGGAAAGAAGGAAAGAAGGAAAGAAGGAAAGAAGGAAAGAAGGAAAGAAGGAAAAGAAATGCTCCCGGAAGCCACACGAGGTCGTCCCCAGCTCCTTGGCATGAGTCGTGGCCAACCTCCTGTCTGAGCCCTCCACCTATTTGGTCACAAAACATTCTGGAATTTATCCTCCAGTTGAATCCCCTGCCCCACACATGGCCCCCATGATACCCAGCCTCCCTCTTCTCCCACATCCCACTGCTCCTCCCTGTCCCCCTCTCCAGTCCTACACAGGCCCCTGGCTATATCATATTTCCTGGAGCACCTCACCACTCCTCTGCTCAAGGAACATCTAGGGCTCCCTCTTACTGACCTCCTGAAGCCAAACCCACCACCTGTGCCAGGAAGTCTCCCTTGATGTCCCAGCCCTGGGTAAGGTTCCTTCCCCTGGTACCCAGGTGTCTTGCCTGCATGCCCTCTCCTTATAAGGACACCAGTCACTGGATCTAGGGCCCACCCTACATCTAGGATGACCTCATCTCAGATCCTTAACTCAATTGCATCTGCAAAGGCCCTATTCCAAAGAAGGGACATCTACAGGTAGTGGGAGGTAGGACTGGGCCCATCTTTCCAGGGACACAATTCAACCCACTACATGCAATTGTGGTGCTAGATGCACAGTAGGATCTCAAAAGCAGCTTCTTGGCCTGAGTCATTGATGACAGGCAGCAGAAATCTGAGGACCGTCGGGGTTAAAGGTCGCCCTGCACACCCAGCGCTGGATCATCTGTGTGGTCTCCAGTTGGGCTGAAACCATGGCAGGGGCAGCAGCATGCCGCCCTGTGTGTGAGTTTCTGAGGGAGCCGATTAGTGGCCAGGTGTCGGGGAGAGGTGGGGTGTGTGACGTGCACTCAAGGCTGCCTCGCTCTTCACTGAACCCTGAGGATGCTGTGGTTTTTGACGCTGAAGTGTATAAATCCTGGTGAATTGGAAACTAGTTCAGGAATCAAAGTGAGCGGGTACGTCCAGGCCTTCTGAAGCATCTGAAACACGACTCTCTCCAGAAGATGCGTAATGCAGTGGCAAAGTCCCAGCCCGGGGCCCCACGTCCTGGTTTCAAACCTTTACATGGATCCACACCTCCAGAGTGGTCCTCAGTGAGCTCCTGCAGCCCCGTGGGCATCTCCTGACAGGGAGTCCATAATTCCACTGTAATAGCTGTCTCAAGGTTCCTGTGAGGCCTCTGTGGAGCTATGGGCTTGAACATTCCTGTGACAGAGAAAGCCAGGCCTGTTTCATGGTAAAGAAAATAGAAACATCGAGACAGCAAGAGTAGCAGCCTGGCAGTTGACTTGATATGAATTTTTAACCTGCAGAAAATCGGAAAGGCGGGTAATAGTCAGGCGAGTGGCTTTGCTGGGTGCAGGGCCCGAGCCTGCAGGCCCTCATCTAGCTCTGCCCACAGGTCCTGCACGCCTTGGACTTGAGATACTCAATGTTTTCAGAAGAGAAAAGAAAAGCACAAAACCTGACCCAGCTCCCATTGCTAGAAGGCTTTTGAGTGACTATGAAGAACTCACCAAACAGTGGGTTGAAGTGAGGACCAGGGCAAGGAGGGGCAGGTTTAGAAGCTATTTATACACGGTGAGACCTGGATAGAAGTCTTGGAGGCAAAATAAATAAATAAGCAGCTGATTTCCCTGGAAAGGGCTCAGGCCACCTTTTACTCTTTCATTGGCTCAGGAGCCAAGACAGCTGCATTTTATCATTTCTCTGAAATCCATAAAAGGGATGGAAAACACTGGTGCTTATGGGGAGGAGGGGCGAGCACATAAATTTAATTGTGCCCCCCCACCCATGATGGGGCTAGAGATAATACCTACTAGGCCTCAGGATTGCCCCGGTACAGCCGCAGGGAGAAAGGCTTTACCCCCAGGCCCACCCTAACACCCCACGCTGACCCCCTCTTTCTCCACACCCAGGATGTTGGAGGTGTATGTGGGAGGGGGTGCACATGCATCGGGGAGCTCCATGCAGGCTGACTGGGTACCCCCTTGACCAACCCAGACCTGCAGCCCTGTGTGCTGCCAGCTCCTCTCCACCCCGACAATGGCCTTGTCTGCCACGCTGTGCTCATCCTTCTTGGCAGGAACCCAGCAGAGCTTCAAGGTCAGGCTTTGGTCTCCAGTGTTGACTTTGTGAATCACAGGCCACCCAAGTTGTTGAGTGTGCAAGAGACGCAAGGCCTCACCTCCTTGCTGGTTCTACTGCCTCAGTGAGCGCCACGTGGGGCCTGAGAGAAGGCCCTTCCAATGAGATCCAGGTGACGTCAAGGGGGATGTTTTGCAAATCCAAGTTTGAGTCACAAACCCCCCTGAGTTCATGTGTTGGTTGCAGATGGGTAAACAGGCCAAGAAAGGGGCGGGAGTCCCCCCCCCAGGTCATCCCATGAGAGGGCACGGCAGGGAGCCACCCCACCCACTGCTCAGTCCTCTGCTCCCAGATCCTCAAACTCGAAGTCTCCAGGGACTAGAAAGCAGAAAAGTAAAGAGCCGAGGAGGCAGCTGGCATGGGCTCCCAGGCACTGTCACCCTAGGACCTCACAGGCCACGTCAACAATCTTCTGGCTTTGAAGAGAACCTGAATAGATAGGATCTTACGTACCTCCAAATTTTAAAAATGTGACAATTACTTCAAAAGCAACTGTAAGTACTCTGCCGGCCAAATGAAACCCATCAGCAAGTTGGGAAGCTCTGGAGTGCCCATGTGAGTCCTGTCCAGGAGTGCCAGCAGGGCCGTCCTCTTCCTCTGCTTCCTGACCATGTCAGCCCAGGCTGCCTCAGTGCCGCCCATGGCAGGAGCACAGCCTTGCTGCTCCTGAATCCTGGGGCCAGAGCCCGTCACCCTCCAGTGCCAGCCCTGCCCAGGAGAGGGGCCCAGGGCAGTAGCTGTGCTCTCTGGGAGGCGTAGGAGGAAGGCAGGCTTTAGGATCTGGCAAACTTAGGTGCCAAAGCCAACTCTGCGTGCTCTTTTTTTATGGTATGGGAGCTACACTCTCAGCCTTTGTAATTTTTATTTATTTATTTTTTTTTTTACTTTGAAACAGGGTCTTGCTAAGTTGCTGAGGGTTTCACTAAGTTGCTGAGGCTGGCCTTCAACTTGAGATCCTCCTGTTTCAGCATGGGATGACAGGTGTGCACCACCTGGTTTGCACGCTCTTCACTATAGCTTTTCCCAGACTGGGTGTTCTTATGTGTAAAGTGGAGCTAATAATGACAGGGGCCACAGAACTTCTGCACACACAGAATGAGATGCGGAGGCATGTTCCTGGTGCCAGCAGCAGCTCAGCCTGGAGGGGCTCGCTCCCATTCACCGCTCCTCCCAATCGATCTTCAGCATACCCTGCCCACAGCTAGGATCTCAAGTGCTGTGGACATTGTGCATGGTACTTTCAGTGCCAAGGTCCCTTACCCTGTCCGTGTCTGCCCCCCTCTCTCCTTATTTCCATGCAATCTCCTCCGGCTCTTCCTGGAGATGCCTGTCTCCACAGTAGCAGCTTCCAGCAGACATGGAGAAATGGAAGATAGATTTTAACTCAAGTCCAAGTGCTGCCAGACTGAAAGTGGCTGCCCGGAGCACCCCAAACGGAGACGGGCTCTGAAATTTGTCCACATACAGCAGGAGGAAATGCTGTGATCGATTAGTGATGTCTGGCATGGGCTCAGCAGGGGGCAGCGAGTAATAGTATAAGTGCCCAGTGCGTGCTTCTTACCACCGCTTACAAAGCAGACCCAGACGGCTCTTCACAATCCAGTGTCCCATCTGGATTCCTCCGAGCATGACCACATGAGAGGCCAGAAGACCAGAGACACAGCAAGGGGACACGACTGGCCTAGAGTCCCCAGCAAGCACCAAAGGGAGGACCAGCGTCCAGTTTTGCCTGAGTCCCCTCCTGAACGCTGGCTGCCAGCCTCACTTTTCCCCACCCAAGAATAGCCAAGGACCGGGGACAGGGAGGTGTCCCTTGGCGTGCACCAGCATTTCCCAAGGCAATATTTTATCCCCACATCGCATATCTTGGAGAGAACACAGGCCTTGATAGCCCCTGAGCAGCCGGCGTGAGCCTGGGAGACCCCTCCCTCCCCCATTTCTAGACCTCAGCCTCCCCACTGGTGAAGTGCGAGGTGTGCTTCCCCCCGCCCCTCAGTGAGTAATGGCCAGCTAGAGGATGGCATGAAGCGCTGGCTTCCCAGGAGACCTGATCCCTGTCCGTTCTCCTAGCAGTGTCTCTGACCCCTCTCCCAGCCTCCACTGTGGGCTGTGGCTCATTTACAGGTCTGTAAACAGCCCCATGCAGGGTGCCCTGGTGGCCTGCAGAAGGGGAGGAGAGCAGGACCTCACACGGGCCCACCCCCGCCACCATAGGATTCCAATGCCAAAACCAGCAGGAAAACATTGCTGTCAGAGGCTACAGGAGTGTGGCCGGGCTGGGCCTGGGCTGCTCTGCTGCGGGGATCAGGGTCAGCGCCCTTTCCCACCTGCCTGGTGACTCAACCCGCAGTTCTGCCCCCTCAGCCTCGGCTGGTGGCACCTGCCTGTGCTGCGTCACCTGGCTGGAGAGAGCCAGATGAGATAACGTCTGGCCGGGGATCCAGCCGTGCTAAAAGAAAACGCTCTTTTTGCACACATGGCTGAGCCTTCTTCCCTTACTTATTTATTTTTGTGTGCAGCTCTCAGCCCGACTCGGCAAACCTGGGTCATGAGGGAGGAAGCGCATGTCTCCCTTGCAGCCAGGCTCCCCACGGAAAGGCCCCAAGTTTACAGTTTTGGGGTTTCCCAGCAAAAAGCAACACTCCAGTTGGAAGCTAATTTGGCCAAAGAATGCCTTTGGACCAGGGAAAACAATAAGCCACCAAGTACACGACTCTGTGGGGGGTCCAAAGAACAAAAATGCCACAGAAGGGGAACAAATGGGTACCATTAATTTAGCGCCTACCATGTCCCAGGTAGCTGCTGCTTGAGATTTTATCTCAATTAGCAACTTTATCCTCCAAACAATCAAACTGGGCCAACAGTTCCCAGTCCAGTTTGCACAGAGAACTTGTAAATATCCTCAGTGGATCTGGTTTCATTGTTCTGGGTGGGCCCCGGCATAGTACTTCGAAAAGCTCCCCAGGGCATTGGGTGTGTAGCCAGGGATGAGAAGCCGGGCCTTATGCAGTACTTCTCTAACATCCCTATGCATGGGAATGAATCTCTTGGATCTTATTAAAATGCAGATTCCAATTCAGCAGGGCTGGTGCAGGGCTGTGCTTCTACGTTTCTAACAGGCTCCCAGGTGATGCCCAAGCTGGCAGTCCTTAGACCAGGCTTCGAGGAGCAAGAGTGTAGCCTGTAAACTCCAAGGCGGTAAAGACTGTTTGGGTCACTGCTGGATCCTGGTGCCTCCAACAGCGCGAGGATCAAGTAGCCACAGAATAAATATTTGTTAAAGGTGTAAAGAAATGAACAAGACTTGGAGGCCGGTGTTGTATCATTTGACCAGGGCGGGGTGAGGGAGTAATGCCAGTTACTTAATGCCTCGTTCCCTCCAGTTTTCATCTGAAAGATGACAGCAATAATGTTTTTAATTCTGAAGGATTAAATAAGATAATGTATAAGTTAGTTGTTAGATGATATGACAAATTGTTCACTCTTAAGATATGAGATTTTTTTTTATTTCTCTTTTAAAATTTCTTTAAACCAGTAGCAAAACATAGTGAAGTATTTACAGGTGAAATGATACGATGTCTGGGGTTTGCTGTAGATATTCCAGCCTAGACAGAGAGAGGGAAAAAGATAGAAAAGGACGAGGAGGAAGAAGAGAGAAGAAAGGCCGAGGGATGGACGAAAACAGAATGCAAACGCGGGTCATTACTGAAGCTAGGTGATGCGGGCACAAGGGGCCGTCACTGATCCCTCTATCTTTACTTACATTTGAACATTTCCATAATAAAAGATTAACAGTAACAAATTGTTATCTTGATGAAGCGGGTAATCTGTTTGGCTTGGCTTGGCTCCTGGTTGGTAGTGAGCGCTCAGTAGACCATAACCCTTGTTCCTGGGAGCAGGTCTGACCATGAGCTGTAGCCAGGCAGGAGAGCCACTCACCAGTTGGGTCCTGCAACCCTGAGTGACGCGCCTGCCCCGTGTCTGAGTGTCAAAAGGAGCAGAGATGAGACTTGAAATGAGGCCTTCACAGTACTCACCCATACCACCACACAGGTAGAAAAGCAGTATGAATTTGCCTCACATTACAATTAGCAATAGTGCCAGTGGTAAAAATATGAACCACTTACTAGGTGGGCACGGTGGCACACGCCTGTAATCCCAGTACTTGGGAGGCAGAGACAGGAGGATCGTAGGTTTGAGCTCAGCCTCAGCCACTTAGCAAGACCTTGTCTCAAAAATAAAAAAAAAGGTGCAGGGGGGACTGGGGGTTTAGCTCAGTGCTAGATGGTAGAATGCCCTTGGGATCAGTCTCCAGTACTAAAACACACACACACACACACACACACACACACACACACACACACACTTGCTAAGTCAGGCCTTTTGCATATATTATGTTACTGGAATCTCACAACACCCTGTGAGATGGATTCCATTGCTCCCACTGCCCAGATGGGCAAATGAAGACTTGGAGCTGCAGAACCTTGGCCAAGGACACATTGCCGCTGCCGGGCATCCCCAGTATGCACAGGCAGCCCCTCTAGGCACCTCTTTCCCCATCCGTGTTGTTGATCTACAGTCGGCTTTGATGCTGAAATCTCACCCTGTTGCAGCTCCTGACTGCACACCCTGCCTGCCCAGCACACTGCACACCAGGGTAGACAGCCAGCAGCTCCCACCTACCCGCCAGCTGGCCTTGCATGGGTGCCCAGGCACAGCAAGGGGACAAGTCCTCCCCTTTCCCAGCTCAACCCAGCGGGGTGGGATTTCCATCCTGGATGGGGCTTTTATAAGTGCAGGCCGCCTGCTCCCCTGGGCTGCACACCAAGTCCTGCTGCAGACTCCACCATGAATGGCAGCCTTTCTCCAACTCTCCACTGCTGTGCAGCCCAGGACGGGAGACCTCAGCCTTCTCCAGGCCTGTAAACACTGCAGCCACACACACAGCAGGGCCACAGCAGCCAATAAATCTTGGCCCCAGGGTTCTCTTAAAGAGGCAGTGCCCAGCATGGACACCGGGCCTGTGTAGGGGCAATGTGACTTTATAGTCAGAGTGTCAGCCACCTCCCCTCACCAACACACGGAGGAAGGAGAAGGCAAATAGCAGCAGGCACTGTCCCTAAAAGCTTTTTACTCCTGCTTTATAAAATCCAATGTCCCCCACTCTGCTGCTCACTCTGGGGCTAGGATAACAAGGAACCCCGCAGGTGGGCATAGCACATGATCCGTTTTCTGGAAGGTGGACCCCTGGGCTCCTGGGGGGCTAGTGGGAAAGCAGAGGTCTCAGACTCTCTACCTACAAGCCTCAAGAAATCCAAAGGGGACAGTCAGGGTCAGGTGAAGAAACAAATTCAGTGCAGACTAGCGTCAAGGCTGGTAGGGAGGCTACGGAGATCACAGTGCTAGAGTGCTAGAGATGAGGACTGGATGTGGCCTGGGGGCCAAGTTCAGACGTGCGCCACTCACCCAGAGCGTTCGCGCAGGGCCAGGGCCAGACGTTCATTCTCCACCAGAGGCATTTCTGTTTCTGTGGGTTCATTCTTTGGATATGGACGTGTCACCGTATGAGGAGTCCTCAAAATGGTGCGTTCATTTATTTCTGGAATCATGTTCCCGTATATGCACAAACTCATCAGACAGAAGTCTTTTGTTTTCGGGATCTCTCTGGGTTACCTCGCTGTGCCCAGCGCCCTTGCCAGGTGCACCTGACAGGCAACCTCTGCCCTTATCGGGCACATCTGGCGCTGTGTCCATGTTGGAAATGGGAACCTGGCTCCTGCCCTAAGGAAGCGCATGGCTCGCTGGACGTGGAGGACTCTCGGGTCTGCCCTGGCTCTGCGTCCTTTGGCATATCGGCTCCGTGAGTGCATGGGGCAGAGCAAAGAGCCTGTGCCAAGGCTCAGGGGCAGGAAAGCCAGGGCATGTCCCAAGGAAAGCGGGTTAGAACATTATGCTAGGAGCAGAGAACATGGAACATGAGGAGCCCGGTCCCGGGCCACCAAGCTGGCCTTTGGATCCATCAGGAGACAGTGACCTCCGTCCGTGACCCCCAGTACGCATGCCCCCTCTGAACCCCAGACTCTCATTTCACAGATGAGCAAGCTGAGGCCACAGTGTGAAGGCAACTGCCGAGGTCACCCAGCTAATTGGGGTCAATCCAGTTCTGAAAAAAAGTGGCCCTGTGCCCTGCCTCGGTTGTGTGATTTTATGATCCCTATGGAGCAACTGGTGAATGTGGAAATAGGGGTGTGTTTGCCAGTGATTGGAGGAAATGATTAACTCCTGACCTTCCGACCTTGGTTACCTGGTTGCCAGAGTGCTTGACACCTGGCTGGCCACCTGGGCCAGGGAGGGCTTGAGAAAGAATCTTTATTCTTCTGCCCCTGCCCGGGTGAGCTGCCTTGACTCTATGCCCTGACACCATGGACTTTCCAAACTTGGAAGCCTGAGAGCCCCATCCCCTGCTCAGAGAGGCCAGTGAGGCCCAGAGAGGGAAGGACACCAGCCTGAGGTCACACAGCAGGCAGGAGACATGCACTGATGCCCCCAGACATCCTGGCATATGACATGTTCTTGAGGAGAGAGGAAAGGATCCATCACCAAGCAGCGAGCCTGGAACCCCACCTGTCGTGACAGCGAGAGGGTATCATGATGCACCGAGCACGAGCCACCCCTGTTCCCAAGCTCTGTCTCATGACTGACCCTCTTCGATCCTCACTACAACCCGCGAGGCAAGTATCATCATACCCATTGTCCAAGTGAGAAAACTGAGGCCCCAAATTACGTAGAAAGATCACAAGGTGTATGGTGGCGCACACCTGTAATCCCAGGACTCGGGAGACTGAGACAGGTTCAAGGCCAGCATATGGTACGTTAGAGAGACCCCATTTCAAAAGAAAAATAAAATAGGTTTGGGGGTGTAGCTCAGAGGTAGAACACCCCTGGGTTAATCCCTGGTTACCACAAAAAAATCATAAGGTGTTTGTTGGTTTTGGGGGTGTTGTCTGTTTGTTTTGTTTTTTCCAGTGCTTGGAATCGAGCCCAGGGCCTCGTGCATGCTAGACAGTTGCCCTACCACTGAGCGGGAATAAGCCCCTGGAGATTTCGGGGTAAATTTCCAGCCTGGAAGATCACAGGCTTTAAATATGGTGCAGGCAGGGTTCCATTGAGGCCTGCCTGGCTGGAGTTTGCAATTCTTCCCTCCCTTCCTTCGCAGGCGGTCCCTGCCCCCTTCACTCATGTTCTAGCTCAAGAGCCCCAAACTCTAAGGGCAGGTGGAGCCCTCTCCATGGCCCATGCTGTGGCCACTGGGAGATGAGTGTGTGGGTGTCCGGAAGCCGGAAGCCTGGGCTGTCAGTAGGCCTTGAGGAGGGGCTCTTTAGGTCCCTGAGGACAGCACGTGGTGATGTATTCTGCTGAGCTGCCCGTCCCACACTGTGGGCTCAGAGGTTCGGGGAGAAGGTCGATGGGTTGGCTGGGGATTTTTCTCAGGCACCAGCTTCGTACTGTCTTCCAGCTCTGAAGAAGCCCACACCCTGCAGGAGCAGCAGACCCTCCAGTCTGAAACCCTCTCTCCTGCCTCAGACACGCCCCACCAGGGGGCCGACATTCTGTCCAAACCCTTGGGGACTAGCTGGACCCTTGCACCCAAGACCAAGGCCTGGCTTTGACGCCCAGAGCCCGGTTTAGCTGGGGCAAGTCACTGACACTCTGAGATCTCAGCATCTTTATTCATGAAATAGACATTGGTCCCCACTGCAGAGGGTCCAAGCATATAGAAATGAGCTACCCTACCCTTGTGTCTGTGGACACAGGAAATCCCAGAGCTTGTGCCTTGGCATCAGCTTCTGCCTGCTTCACTAAATCGTCCCTAACTTGGGACAGTGCCTGTGGCTTAATCACTACATCAGCACTCAGCCCTCAACATACTCAGCACCCTGCATGCAGCATTCAGAACTCAGCATGCAGCACTCAGCACAGAGCCTGGCACCTGTAGGAGCTCAGGCAGGGTCTGGGAAGGGAACCCAAGACTGCTGAGATCAGAGCACCCAGTGCCCTCATCCTGGAAGAGCCAGGAGAATGCTGGGCAGAGCAGGGCTGCCCAAGCTCCTTCCTCCAAGGAGGGATCAGAGACAGAAAGGGCCCAGAAAGCCCCAGGGGGTCTTTCTGGGTGTCCCTGGGGGCTGCTTGGGCCTGCACTGTCACGTGGTGGTGCTGGGCCAGTTTTGGAGTCAGGAGGGTGGGGGCTCCAGAGCTGGCTCTGCTGGCTGCACACAGGCCACAGGGCATCACGCACCCTGTTCAACGGCGGGAGGTCACCACTTCCAGAGCAGCTACAGGAACTAAGACAAATGACCATGGTATGATAGCTCTGAGTATGATTCTGCTCGAGGCACAGTCCCAAACCCTGTACCTGCAGATGTCTTCTCGTCCAGGTAGCAGCTCTGCGTGGGAGGTGCTGGCACGACCCCTTCACAGATAAGGAAACTGAGGCAGGCACCTTCAGGGTAAGTAGCTCACCGTGCCCATACTGCTGGTCACTGGTGGAGCAGGGCCCCAGGAAGACCTCTGGGCCGCGGCCTGTGTGCTTCCAATACATGGACGTAATGCTTGATGTGAGGCTGGTGGTCAACAAACACATCACTAGCTCATCACCACTGTGCTCCCAGTAACGCTGGCCTCGCAGCAACTTGTTCCCGAGGCTCCCCCTACCCCTGCCTGGGGCAGCAGAGACTTGCAGCAAAAGACACTGTGCCTTCTGGGAGTCTGGGCTGTAGATGCTGTGGACAGGAAGACATCCTGTGGGGGTGGGCGGGCTGAGCAGAGCACTAGCTGTGAGGCTGTCTCTCCCCAGCCTGGACACTCTAAGAGGAAGTCACCCCTAAGCAGCCTAAAGGGTGACCTGTACAGACAGGTGTCCTGGGACTTTCTCTCCCACCTCCTGTTCCCTTTGTCTCTGCGCTTAGGGTAGGTTGGAAGCATCTGGAAATGAAATGTGTACCGCCTCATGCCCAAGAGGTTTCAGCTGGACAGTAGACTCTGACCAGAGCCTCCCCAAGCCTGGTATTTCTCCCAAATCCGGTGGCAAGTGATTTCTCACCATGGCCATTGCTGGAGAGAGAAAGCGGGTCCCTCACGTACCCACAGCCACAGCCTTTCACAGCCTCCCCGCGCCAGCCCTCACCACCTACACCACCACGGATGGAGAGACGCCCTTAAGTCAACTCTTTTTGAATGCCATTTTATGTTTATGACTTTTTTATTGGTGCATTGTAATCATACATCTTGTTGAAGTTCAGAGTGATAGAGGCATACCTGCACACAGTACTCAGTTATAATTATTAATACATGTTAATTGAACAAATCAGTGGGGCTCACTGTGATCTCCCATACATGCAAACATCATGCATTGATGTGTCCATCCTCCCTTCTTCTACCCTCTCTTTATTCCCATTTCTCCCCCCACTCCCAGGCCCTTCCCTGGCCCTTATAATCCTTCTTCTACTTTCAGGTCATCAGTTTTTCCTCGATCCTCCTCCTCCTCCTCCTCCTCCTCCTCCTCCTTCTCCTCCTCTTTTTCCTCCTCCTCCTCCTCCTTTTTCCTTTACATGTAAGTAGTAGGGGGCATGCTATACTTGTCTTTCTGTGTCTGGCTTATTTTACTTAACATGATATCCTGTAGTTTCATCCATTTTCCTGCAAATGACAGGATTTAATTTTTCTTTATGGCTGAATACTACTCCACTACATATTATACACCATATTTTCTTTATCCATTAATTCATAAGTCAACTTATTTTAAGCTTGCATAAATGCATTTTAAAAGAACATTTGATGTCACCATCATAAAATAGAAAATAGCATATTTAAAACAGTGAAAAATAACTATCTATTCATTAAAATATTTGAAAGGTTTTCTTTTTTTTTGCAGTACCGGGGATTGAACCCAGGGGTGTTCTACCTCCGCGCTACACCCCCGGCCCTATTTTTTTTATATTTTATTTTGAAACCGGGTCTCACGAAGTTGCGGAGGGCCTCACTAGGTAGAGAGAGAGAGACAGGGAGAGAGAGAGAGAAAGAGAGAGAGAAAGCTGAGGCTGGCCCCGAACCCGGATCCTCCGGTCTCTGCCTCCCAAAGTACTGGGATTACAAGCGTGCGCCACCATGCCCGGCTGAAAGGTTTTCTATGCAACTCAAATCGTCTTGCTCACTTGGGGAACACTTGTCCCACTCAGCCCTCCCATGCTTGCCCCACCTCTCTGAGGTGTTTGCCTCGTTACCTTCCCAGTGGGTGCCCCACACCTTGGATCCTCTCTATACCCCCGCAGAGGTGTCGATCCTGTGCCCTGGCCTCCTCATATCCTCTCTCCACTGCTCCCCCTTGGGACAACACCAGCCAAGTCCAACCACGGGGGTGGGGGGGCCAAGGCCACAGCCTTCTGGTGCTGAGTGTAGGGACACCGGGAGGCAGCCCTGGGTCACTTACTGCTGTGGTCCTATGTACAGACAACTCTGCGCAGGGATAGTGGTTTGCCTTCAACACAATCTTTCTCAAGAACAGCTTAGTGACAACCCAAATGGAAATGCCACTCCAGAATTCTCTCCGCCAACTAGATTCCTCTGTGGTGAGCCTGGTCAAGCTTTCATTCCTTACTTCGCTCTGGGAAACAAAATGCCCTGAGTGGTCATTTCCCCTGTATCTTTCTTTCTGAGCCCCTCTGGCCAGGGGAGCCCTGCCCTGCTGAACCATGCCACCATCTCCTCTCCACTCCCATGTGCCAAGCAAGGGGGGCAACGTGCTGGTCGCTATGGAATGTGTCCTCAAAACTCATACATTGGAACCTAATCCCAAATGTGACAGCATTAAGAGATGGGGCCCTTAGGGGGTGATTGAGTCAGGGAGTGGAGCCTCATGAATGCAATCAGTGCCCTTGTTGGAGGGAAACACACTATAGCACATGATGTACATACACAAACCTATAACACTCAATCACTATCTGGAGCATGAAAGGGAGGGAAGGGGGAGGGAATAGGGTGGGATTGAAGGGAGGGCTAAATGTGCAATGTGTGCATGTATGCTGTTGATACCCTGACATATATCAAAATGTATAATTACAATGCACCAATAAATGAACATTAAAAAAAAGAAAGATATACAGGGGAGCATTTGCCCCTTCTGCTGTGAGACACAGTCAGAGGCGCCATTCTGGAGGCAGAGATCAGCTCTCACCAGCCCCCAAATCTGCTAGTACCTTGAACTTGGACTTCCAAGTCTCCAGAACTGAGAAAAAAAAAAAAAAGTCTGTTGTTTGCAAAGTACCCAGAATCGAGTATTTTAGTACAGCAGCAAGAGTGGACTGAGACACTGTCACCATTGGGGAGCTACCCAGCCCTTCGCTCCTCCTCTTTCCTAAGGACAAAAACAACTGGCCCGATGACTAGTGAAGATGGCATGACCTAACTGAGCACCTGCCACACACCAGGCCCTGAACTGGGGCTTTGCTCACATTGTCCCCCCAAAATTCCCACTAAAACCTGATCAGCAGGGCTTTCAAAAGGTGCCCAGATTCCTCCTACTTCCCCCCTGCCTTCCTGACTCCTCTCGGCCTGGCCACCACCATCTCTCACCCAGAGGAGGGTAACACCCCCGCCCCTCCTGTCTTCTCTCAGCACAGGGGTCAAATGTTCCTGTGAAACTCTAAATGAGATCCCATCACTCTTTGGGGTAACAAGCCCCCTTGCCCCACTGACTCAGAACAAAAGCCAAATTTCAAGCAAGGTCCTCCTCCCTGGCCCGCCCAGCCAGCCGTGCCCCGCCCCTGACACCGCCTCTTCCCTCTCCTGCTCCTCTCTAGCTGACTCACACCCAGGCCACCACGGCCTTCCTTGCTGCTGACATATTTCTATCTGGGGACTTTGAACTTGCTGTTCCTTTGCCTAGAGCCTTAACGTGTGTGCATGCGTGCACACACACACACACACACACACACACACACTCCCAGGTAGACACATGACCCACTCCATCTCTCCCACCTGGTCTGAGAAATAGCGTCTTCTCTGTGGTTCTTCCCTGGACATCTTGCCTGAAGTGACATCCCAGACTCGGGCATTTCATACTCCCCTGCCGGGTCAGGATTCCTGTATAGCATTTAGCACCATGTGATTGTATATGAACTGGTTTTTGTCCATCTTTTCCTCCCACCCACTCCCAAGTTGCCCTTCCCTACTAAAATATCAGCTGCTGAGCACACAAACATTTGCCTGTTTTGTTTTCTGAGGTGCCCTTGCACATAGTGGCTGGCTGAATCCAGAGACGCAGGGACTGTGGTACATTTGATTATGAACAGTCTGAGGCCCAAAGACCTTAAGGATTCTGCCCAAGGTCACAGAGCTGGCAGAGGATGGAGGTGGTACAGACTCTCTGCTCTCTGCCTCCCATATCGAAGTCCCTCTGACGCCATGACAGAGGGCCTGCCAACCAGGGTACAGCATGTTGCAGTCCCTGTGCAGAGAGGAGAGGCAGCTGTGACCACATCCTCCAGGACTTTGGGGTCTCCCAGTATCTCTGGTTTCCAGGATGAGAGGCCCCTTAGTGACAGCCACTGACGAGGGCCAATAATTCAATACCAGTTTCTGGAAATAGGACTTTTTTCCTGCTCGTTTTGCAAGAAAGAGAAAAATGCCATTTGGCCTCAGAAAGATGTTCTTGCTGCCAAACACATGATTTTTGCACATGGCGAGGACGTGTGATTTTTACATATGTATTTTTTCCTTTTTTCCCTTTTAGTAGAAACAGTTTCATCCCTGGCAAGAGAGTGAAAGAAAGGGAGTATAAAAAGATTGCTATAGAAAACCATTACTTTGGTATTACGGAGACCAAAAGCCAAGCGTTTAGAATCTCCATAGATGAAAGGGAATAAATGTTGATTTTTTAAAAGGGAGGGAGTAAGGCAAAAGGTCACCAGAGTTTATGAAACAAAAGCTAGATTTAAGGGTGGACTTCCCTGTATTCTTTCTAACATATTCAAGAGTATTTAGATGTCCCTCAAATCTGAGATAGCAAAAGAAGGGGGAAAGGGATGCCACTCTTTCTACCTATACACAGGGCAGACATTAATAATCAATCACAGTATCCTTCCTTATTAAGTAGGGATGCAGCCTTAAGGCTCCAAGAAACTCCTACCCATTGACTAGAGTGACAGGTAAGATGGAGAAAAGTTGCTCTTGTGCCCTACAAACCCCCTCATTTTACATATGAAGTCATTGAGATGCAGGGAAATTTTTTTTTTTAATGCACACTGACACAGGTCACCCAGAATCTTTGCACAAATATGGCCTCTCCCAGCTGTGCTGCAAGCTGGGCTTGTTCCACTAAACTCCCTGTCTACTGAGGGTCATGGAGGTGAAACATTCTGGGCTTCCTGAACCCCTAATAGGAGATCCAGGGAATGATATCTGGGAGTTCAGGTTTTCTGCCTAGAGGACTTTCAGTCACATTTGTGCTGTGGGCCATCGATCTCTGTGCGGAACACATCAGGTCACAGCAGCCTCCTTAAAGGACACAGGAGGGCCCTGCCAGCAACATGGCCTTTCCTGTGTTTATGCAGCTCACTCTGAAAAGAGAGCAGCTCATCACTGTGAAGGGTCAGCATTCTTGTGGGAAATGGCCACTCGGGAGATGGTTCTTATAAGTTTCCTCCATTTTAAGAATGAGATTTTCCATTGGATTAGCATTTCCAAAGTGTTTTATGTGAAACACATTCTCAAGATGTCCTAGATTTTCCACAAGATAACCTGAACTAAAACACAAATAAAAAGAAGAGATGTGTGGCCAAATATACTGGAGGAACTCAGACTATTCTATTCCCCTGTGGAATCATACTGCATCTTAGAACATGAAAGTCCTAGACGGTCCCGCTGCAAGCCCCAGGGGCTGTAGTTACAACAGGCGCTTATCCATACAAACAGGTTTGCACGTAACATTTTTGTTAGTCAGCTTTCCATTGCTAAAACAAATACCTGAGTTAATTAACTTACGGAGAGAAAAGTATTATTTGGCTCACAATATTGGAGGTTTCAGTCCATGATCGAGTGAACCCATTTTGGGGGGCTGTGGTCAGGCAGCACGTCCTGGCAGGAGCACATGGCAGTGCGAACCCACTAACCTTATGGCTGGAAGTGAAAGAGAGAGAAAGGAAATGCTGGGGTCACACTGTCACCTGCAAGGGCACATCCCCAGTAACTTAAGGGGCTTCCCAGTAGGTCCCACCAATTAATGGTTCCACCAGCTCCAAATAGCACCACCCTGGGGACCAAGCCTTTAACCCATGGGCCTTGGGGACACATGGGGACACAAACTATGGCAGCACATGTTATGATTCTGGTAGACATTCTTTCAAAAACAGTCGTTCAGCTGCACACCTTGGAGGAGAAAAAAGCTGGAGGCAGAATAACCGAGCTTGCACCCTGGTATCCATCTCTGACATTTCATTCCCAGCAGTTTCTACTTCCGTTTCTATGTGATGGAAAGTCTCCTAGATATAGTCTGGGTTTTTAAAAATGCATGTGTTTGAGTCAGGTGTGATGGCACACACTTGTAAATTCACTACTTGGGAGGCTGAGACAGGAGGATCACAGGTTTGAGACTAGCCTCAATAACTTAGCGAGTCCCTCAGCAACTTAGCAAGACCCTGTTTAAATACAAAAAATAAAATAAAACAGCTGGGGTTGTAGCCTGAAGGTAGAAATCCCCAGGGTTCAATCCCTGGTACCAAAAAAAAAAAAAAAGTTGTTTGTTAAAGACCATATAAGTTCATCATAGAAAATTTGGAGACAAAAAAATATATAAGAGAAAGTTAAAATTGCCCATAATTTCATCATATAGCAATAACTACTGTTAAGGTTTCAAGATGTCCCTCAAGTCTCTTTAATCTATTAAAAGAATCTGCAGACACATTACTCTTTTAAAAAACCAAACCAGCCGGGCATGGTGGCACATGCTTGTAATCCCAGTACTTGGGAGGCTGAGACCAGAGGATCCGGTTTGCAGCCAGCCTCAGATACTTAGTGAGGCCCTCTGCAACTTAGTGAGACCCTTTTTCAAAATAAAGAACTAAAAATAGGGCTGGGGTTGTAGCTCGGAGGTAGAATGCCCCTGGGTTCAATCCCCAGTACTGCAAAAAAAAAAAAAAAAACATAGCTGGGTGTGGTGCCACATGCTTGTAATCCTAGTACGTGGGAGGCTGAGACAGGAGGATTGCAGGTTTGAGACCAGCCTCAACGACATAGCAAGATCCTGTTTCAACATAAAAAATAAAATCGGGCTGGGGATGGAGCTCAGAGGTGGACTGTCCCTGAGTTCAATCCCCAATACCACACACACACACACACACACACACACACACACACACACACTACAATAATATGCATAGTTTTATATTCTACTGTTTTCTTTGCTTTTAACAACTAAAAATAAAAGTGGGACTAACCAAAATATCTGACAATGCTCCCTGAGAATATGGATTTAAGTAACATCATAGAATTCCATTATTTGAGTGGGGTCTGAAAGCTTTGGGGCCAGATATTTGGGAATTCAGAATTATTTGGATTTTGGAAAGCTAAGATTAGGTTAAAATGGTGTATCAAAAAACACCTGGTAGCCGGG
>PVJS01001812.1:46282-92007 GCA_004027185.1 Glis glis
ACTTCGTGAGACCCGGTTTCAAAATAAAGTATAAAAAAATAGGGCCAGGGGCATAGCACGGAGGTAGAACGCCCCTGGGTTCAATCCCCGGTACTGCAAAAAAAAAAAAAAAACACCTGGCCCCAACAGTAGCCTAGAATCAAATGCAATATTTAGACGAGAAAACATCCGATTCTTCACACTGAGATACATAATGACTATTAAAAAGCCTCCCATCTCATCAGGGTCAGATTTTTGTCACCAATAAACTTGTGGCAAACATAGTCCAAATCTGTTAGCTATAACTGCTTTGTAGATTTTTGGGATTACACATTTCATACTGTAGACCTGTGCTGTCATGGTCAACCAAGCCAAACCTTTATTGTCATCTATTTGGATTATTCCAAATTTTCTTTTTTTTTTCTTTTCTTTTTTTTTTGGTACTGGGGATTGAACTCAGAGGCATTCTACCTCCGAGCTACACCCTAGCCCTATTTTTTATTTTTATTTTGAAGCAGCATCTTGCTAGGTTGATGAGAGTCTCACTACTTGCTGAGGCTGTCTGCAAACATGTGATCCTCCTGTCTCAGCCTCCCAAGTACTGGGATTACAAGCTTGTGCCACCATGCCTGGCCAAATTTCTATCATTATAAATAAGGTGGTGAAGACCATTTTTGCCTGTAATTTATTATTATTTTTTTTTACATTTCATGGTGGCTTCCTCAGTGCATATTCCTAGAAATCAAACCCCTGGGTCCCAAAGAGTTAATGTTTTCCAGGTTTTTCATCTATCTGACAAAGTGCCCTCCAGAAGAGCAAAACACTTTATATTTCCAGTATTATTGTGGGAAAGTGGACACCCCTTCCCCAGCTCCGCCCCCACCCCTAGAAACAGCAACCCTGCGTGTTATCAGAGTTTGAAAAATGGATTCCAATTTAAAGAGCAAAATTTTCCATCTCTTCTTGAGTATTACTAGCAATATTCAACCTTTATTCATATGCTAACTGAATGATCATATTTCTTTTCTTAATGGTCTTTATATATCCCATGCAAATCTTTTTATTGAGATGTTCATACTTTTCTCCTTGACTTATAAGAGCATTTATAGATTAAGTATATGAAAGCACTTTGAATATCACATATGTTAGAATATTTTCCTAGTTTTTTTCATTTGTCTTTTAATTTTATTTATGGTATTTTAGTATTTCCCCAAATTTTTAAGAAAGCAAAGTGTAGAATACGTGCAGAATGAAGAATATTTAAAAATATATAAGAACGTCAAATAAAAGCACCTGCTTGTAACTTAGCCACGCAGAAATAACGATGCTAATATTTTGGTGTAGAGTTTTCTAATACTTTCTGTTTCTTTCAAATAAGGGTATATATTTGTAAATATGGCTTCATAGCTTGCTTTGTCATTTCTTATTCTTGTGAATATATTTCCTGTTTTAACAAGTATTCCTCTATAACTCGATTTTTATGATTATATTGCATTCCACGGTATCCATCCATCATTTCCTTAAATTTTTTTTTTCATTTTGGACACCCAGGTTGTTTCTGATTTTCATCAATGAACCGTCACCATTCTTACATCTCTAATTATTTCTTTATCATAAATTCTTATACATTCTGGGATAAAGTGCAGGTATATTTTACTTTTTCCAGTAATCAATATTTATTAAGAGTTTTTAAAAATAGAATAATTTTAAAGAAAATAATCATCTCTAATTTTCTACCCAGAGACAGCTACTGTTGAAAATACTACTTTCTACTAAATGTTGTCACTGATGTGAAGATGTTTATATAAACATAACAAGGGTTATATTATATGTACTGTCTTTTACATACAATGTACAAATGTCATTTTAAACCAAGACGCTTTTATAGCCACAAACTATTGCACAGTTTGGATATACTATAATTTATTTAATCATTCATTATAGAGGATTTAGAGGGTTTTGTTTTCCAAATGTTTGAAGTCATCAACATCATTGTGATGTCCTCAATGAACTCCTCAAGATGAATTCTTAGAAGTGAGATTAGTGAGCCAATGATAAGTACGTTTTTGAGGATTTTGATAGGTGCTGGTGGATCACCCTGTGGAGTCCGACCCGAGTTAATTACACTCCTGCAATGTATGAGCCTGTTTGCCAGAGCCCTGACCAGTCTAGGACATTAGCTCCTATTTTCAATATGTGGTGTGCCAGGCACAGTAGCACACACCTGTAATCCCAATACTTGAGAGGCTGAGACAGGAGGATCGCAGGTTTGAGGCCAGCCTCAGCAACTTAGTGAGACCCTGTCTCATAATGAAAAATAAAAAGGCTGAGGGTGTGGTTCAGAGGTAGAATGCCCCTGGGTTCAATCCCCAGTACCAAAAAATAAATAAATAAATAAATAAGTGGTGAAACGTTATTGCTCTCTTAAATAGTGACATTAATATTTTTCATGTGTTTACCATTTGTTTTTCTCTTCTCTTAATTACTTATTCTTATTTGCCTATTGGAATATTTATCTTTTTCTCATTTTATAAGCTTTCTTTATAAACTAAGTTTAAAACACATTTAACATGTCACATTTTGGGAAATATCTTTCCCACTTTTACATTAGCGTCTGATTTTTTATTATGCCTATAGCATATATCAGTAATAATTTTATACAGTGTCATCTATCAGACTTGTCTCCATAATATCTTCTTTCAACAGCTTCCTTAAAAAGATCCTCCACATTCTATAAAGACTGACCTACATTGTCTTCTAGCGCCTTTATGACTTTATTTTTATATACATACCTTTAATTCGCCAGGAATTTATTTTAGTTTATGACTGGGCTAAGAATCAGAGTTAATTTTTTCTAACATCATTTATTGAATAATCCATCCTTTCCACAAGGACTTGAAATGTCACCATTATCACATACTAAATATTTATACATACTCCAGTCTGTCTCTGGCTTGCAGTTCAGCCCCATCTATCTCTCTGTCTATTCTGGGCTGAAGGGAAAGAGATTTCTGGAGAAAAGCAGGCAGGACTTGATAACCGATTAGACATGGGGGGAGTGTAAGAGGATTCCAAGGTTTGAGACTGAATAACTGGATGGATGGTGATGCTATTAATCAACAGAATGTAGGCGGGAAGGCTCACTCTACCCCGTGTCTCTCCTCTCCAATCCATCATTCACATTTCAGCAGAATACGATTTTTAATACATATTTATTTAATACACTGAAAAAATAATGCATGCACATGTTTTTTAAATCCAATCAGTATATAAAGTTTATAGTGAAAAGCAGGACTCCCTCTCAACTCATACTCCTAATTCCCCAAAGAAGCAAATGGTGCTAATAAATTTTTGTGTACCATAAATAATTGTTTTAGATATATATAAGGATGGATGGATGGATGGATGGATGGATGGATGGATGGACGGACGGATGGATAGACTCCTTCATGCATGCACATTTACACACATCTTTCAAACAAATAGTACCACACTGCAAACACCATACAGCACCGTAATTATTTTAATCTCAACGATTTATCTTAGAAATGATCCTACATGAGCACAGTTAGATCCACCTTGTTGTTTTTAATGGCAGATTGAAGTTCCCCTGAATAATACACCAACATGTTTTGCCCAAGCTCTGTAGAGGAACATTTGGGGAGCACAAACCTGACCATGTTTCTCTTCCATTTCAAATTCTCCCTGGCCCCTCTCTACCAACAAAACAATCGAAAGCCCTGGATACAAAGAGGCCGGGTCCATCTCAGGGACTCTGGCTCTCTTTATCTCTTCAACACCATGGAAGTTAAAGGCTCAGTCCCTGGAGCCAAATTGCCCAGTGTACAATCATCCTCAACCACTTACCAGCGAAGTTACCAGACTTCTCCATGCCTCTGTTTTATCATCTGTGAAATGGAAATGTTACTACACCCTGGGCCAGAGTCATGAGGATTAAACAAGTTAATTTATAAAGTACTGGAGGTAATCCCCAGCACATGTTAGCAGTAAAGATGACTCTCCCATGTGTGGAAACATTCAAGCCAGGCATAAAATACAAAATGTAGCATGAGGATCCCCTAGTTCCTTACCTTCTTTCTCTGAAACAGCCATCATCAACAGCTTCTGATATATGCTTCTTGGATACTCTGTCTCTGATCATCACCCATTTGCACTACATGTGTATCTATGCTTCTGCACGCCTGGGTTGTGCTTTTGCATTGCTGGTGCACACTCCACAAAATGCTCCACAACTCCCATCATCCACTCAGAGGAGCTCGTCTCACCCATCACAATGCCGGAGTGCATTCCACGGCACACAAGCTCCATCGCTGATGGGAACGATCCCCTGCTATCAAACACACGATCCTCTCTGGCCTTTAATGCTATTCATCAAATAAACAATGCTACAGCAAACATCCCAGTATTCAGGTCTTCGAACGCATGCAAAAGCCCATCTGTTGTAGAAATGGAATTATGGAGTCCAAAAGGACATGTGTCTCAATTTAGAGACTCACTGCCCCAAACTGTCCCCCTGAGGTGGCACCTTCTGAATTCCACCCACTGGCCCTGACGCAGGGTGCAAGCTTCCCACATGATACATGTCTGATCAGTAAGCAGGTTGTTTCCATGTTTGGCACCATGGAATCTATGAAATCCTTTACATGTGGACACACACAAAAAAAAAAAAAATACTGCAAACTCAAAATGAATAAATTCGATGCCCCCCAAACAGTGAGGTAGAGGCTGTCAGGAGCCTGGGCACCCCTTGCTGTGTTCCCTGCTCCAAAACGTGTGACCCAGGAAAGTGCTTAGCCAGGCTGAGCCTGGACTGCTTCTCTGTGAGATGGACATATGGACAAGGTCCACCCCACAGGCTGCCATATGGATTAAAGGACATCAGGTCTACACATCAGGTACCTAGGCCCATCTCGACACACAGAAAGTCCCAATAAATGTCACCTGCTCATTAGTATGTCAAGGCGTCTCCACGAGTCAAGTCTCACGAAGTTATTTATAAACCATATACACACTGGGGGTGGGGGTGCAGGTGTAATTTACTGTTCCTGTCTGATGAGGGCAAACTCTCCAACAGCAAGGGAGCCCTTGGGATGACCACTGAGCCAGGGAAAGAATCCATGAGCCCAGGGTGATGGAGAGGAGACGAGGGGGAGAGAGGGCACCCCATCACGTGGCTCCTGATGAGAGAAAGCCCAGTCGTGTTCTGAAGGGACCAGCAGGTCACAGAGGCTCTGAGTGCAGCAGCCACACTCATGGGAGCCCCGGGGGATGCTGGGACTTCCAATAATACTGAGTCACATTGGAGAAGTCGCTGCACTTTCAGCGTTTTATCAGTTCTTCAACACTTACGTATTACCAGTATTTGACTTACCCATGTTTTATGTCTGTCGTTCAATGTCTGTCTCCCCCTCTAAAGCATCAGCTCCTTAAGGGCAGGGGGTTTGTCAGTTCTGAGCCTCTGTCTCATGTGCTCAGGAGTGGCTGGCACTTTAAAGATGCTCAGTAAATATTTGTTGGATGTGATGAACAAAATAGGAAGTTTCAGCTAGGAGCTAATAAGCCCTTAACACACCTCTGAAACTTGTAATCTCCCCACAAACAAAGAGAGGAGTTGACAGGCTTAGAATCATCAACAGCAAGAATTTAATGACCCTGCTTTAGTTTCAGTGTGTGTGGGGGGGGTCACTGTCCTGAGGGTAACCGGGGCTGTTCACAAATATTCCAGTTTTCCTTTCCTTCCAGGCTTGCGGGGTGAGGGCACCTCCAGCCCATTTTGAATTGAGTCAGGCCAGGTGACTTGCTTTGACCAATATGATAGAGTGTGAGCAGGGGTGAAGTGTGTGGTTTATGACATCCCTGTCGCCTAGGTGGAAGCAGGGCTCAGATGGGCCACTCTGGGACCTGTGCTCCCTGGCCACCACCTTTGCATGTGTCTCATGAGGGTAAAGTCCCTGTTGCTATCAGCTACCTGCATTCTGAAGTCCATGACTGTCACAGCGCGACCTAGCCCATCCTGTCTAACTCAATTCCACTGAAGGACGGGGTATGCCAGCAGAGTGGCAGATGAAGCAGGGAGAAAGTAGGAGACATGTGGAGGCAGGAACAGGAGTCCTGGAGTCCTCAGTGGGCAAAGACTCCCCTGCCACCATCCTTCAGCTGTCCCTAGAGCTGTTGGGACCGGGACACTGGACACAGGTGATCTCAAAGAAGGAGAAGATAAGAGATGGCATAGCCAGGGGTCCTCCCACAGAGGAGGGAGGAGCTGAGGGAGGAAGGCTGGATGAGACATCTCAGAGCAGAAACCCCGGCAGAGCCACCGAGAAAAGCTTCCCAGGTAAATGAATGAGTTGTAAGCAGGAAGCCTAGTAAGGACTAGTGCTAGAGCTCTGGAGACGAGCAAACCTTGGTTCAAAGCCCACTCCCCAACGTAATGCACGTGTGACCTTCAACGAGTCCCCTTAAAACTATCTGAGACTCAGTTTCCTTGGAAGTGGCGTTAATAGTAACAGCTACTGATAAAATTGTTGTGGGGTTAAAGGAAGCGGTGTCTGCAAAGTGCTCTGCACTTCCACAGAGCCAACACCAGGCATGGGGCACACAGCTTTGGAGCCACACTCCCGTTTCAGTCCCAAACTGACAGTTACTAACAATGTCACCGCAGGCCCGTTATTCCTTTTTCTTTGAAGTGCCATCATTGCTAAATGGAAATAATGCTATTGGATTCGCAGGTGGGTTGTGGCATTAGATGAGACGGCACAGAGCACCTAGTAGGGCAGCAGACACAGCCAGCGGGCGACTCTGCCCGCTTCGCACACTTGGGCAGAACAATGAGAGTGCAGGCTCAGACACACCCGCTGGGCCCCATTTCCAGTTCCACCTCTCCAAAGCAACAGTGTGTTATGACAAATGAAAGCACACAGGAGAGTTAATGGGGGATAATGGGTTAATTTGTTACCTCTCCTAGGGTCAAATTTAGAGTTGAACCTGCAGTCAGATCTCTAATGGCTTTACTGGGGCTCTCTCAAGAGGCGGACTTGGTGGGTAGAATGGGGTCCTCAGTGGTGATCTATCTCCCGGGGCTGTTAGGACCAAGCTGAGCATTCTCTTTTCTTTGTGTTGACTCTTGGTGTGACTATCCTAGGCATATTGCCGTGCAGAGCTGGACAGTAAGCTCAGGGCTAAAGAATCCAGGATAGGCGTGGGGGCCTCTCAGTCTAAGAATTTGCTCTCCTTCGGCTCTACCCTTTGAGAAAAACCCAGCCCCTTCACCCCGCTCCAGGCCTGACCTCTGACCAACAGATCATTCACAAGCTGATATTCAGATGTCCTGTCTTCTCTGTATCTGGAAGCTGTGTCTTTTCCATTAACATTTATTGAGCACCTACTTTATGCTGATGCTTGGAACCTGGCCAGATACCATTTCATTCGGCCCTTCCAGAGACCCCGTGAGTCATGCACTGTTAACCTCATTTCCCGAACAAAGGATTGAATTTGGGAGATGATAATTAAATTGCCCCAAATCGCAGGGAAGATGACGTCCATTCTGATCCAGACCCAGAAACCGATTCCCCTTCTACCTCATTCCTTCGCCTTTCCTGGTGGCACGCAAGGTAAGATACAAGGACAAATTAAATGTTCACCAAGGGCCTGGAGGAGGGGCCCTGGGGAGGGTCTGACTGTGGGATGACAGCCGCATCTGTCTGATGTCTACCCAGGGAGGGCGGGGCCTCTAGGGGTGTCACTCCAGCCTCCCTGCCTGGACTGGCCGAGTCGAGAGGCTTGAAAGTTGCTTGGCCAGGATGAATCATTGTGGCCTGAGAGCTCTTCTCCAAGAAAGCACACATCCATTGCTCTAGACAAGTGCGGGTGGCGCCTTAGAGACTGATATTATCCCATTCTAAATCCCCTTTCAGGAAGCATTGGTAGTTTCCCCAGGGGTGTGGGTGAGCTGCCAGGAGAGGCACTGGCTACCCATCCTTGGCTACTCTGCCACTCTCGTGTCCCTCTGAGGGACATGGAGAAGGGTCCCTGAGCATGTAGGAAGGAGGTGGCGTGGGGACACTGCACTGCTGGTTTCTGGTTGTCCCCGGCCTCCTCCTCTCTGGCCCAGTACTGTGCCTTCGCTCCGCCCCCAGCGGTTCTCCTAGAAGGTTGTGGCTATCCTCCTAGCTTCTCTCCAGCCTCCTGTTCTCCCTCGCTCCCCTGCAAAGTGAGAGCGTGCAGAGCCATGCAGCATGGGGAACTTTTAAAGAAAGCAATGGAGTCATTTGGCCTGCAAAAAAGAAGACCTGGAGCACAACTGCTGCTCTCTAGGGGTGGACCAATTCTGAATGACCCCAGGAGGCAGAACTGATGCCCACGTGCCACACTTCAGGACACAGTGGAGGACGTGGTGGGAACAAAGAG
Source organism: Glis glis (assembly GCA_004027185.1). Classification (NCBI taxonomy): domain Eukaryota; kingdom Metazoa; phylum Chordata; class Mammalia; order Rodentia; family Gliridae; genus Glis; species Glis glis. Next base: position 54,689 of record PVJS01001812.1, read on the forward strand.
GAGCCTGAAGTCTCCCCGCACTTCAGAGACTACTCCATTGCAGTTGGCATCCTTATCCATGTAAAAATCCCCCAACACAGAGACGGTAGTAGATTTCCTATTGAGCCCAGCAAATGCGGGGCTGGCAGGTGCATCAGGGAGGACTGAGTCCACAGCAGGCTTTGGGGGAAAGGATCTCAAGGGTTGGGGACATGAGGAAAGGCACTGTGACCTTGTGATTTCAGGCCTGGCACCACAGTGCACCGATGGCTTCTCAAAGATGGTTTAACATGGAACAGAATCACTTTGGATGTGCTGAGTTCCACCCCACGTGCAGGTGAGGGCTTCCAGTGCAAACCATCAAAGCCCTGAGACCCTCTCCTGCAGGTGAATTTCTGGAGTCGATGGGAAGCCTGCGGGCGGCCAGGTGCCACGCTCTCCAACCATGAGGTCAGGTACAAATCCCACACGTGTACACAGGATCGATGGGCAAGACTTTGGATTCAGCATCCTACTGACCTCGTGTAAAGTTGCAGGGTGCTGTTCCTTTGGGGCACACTCTTTGTGGCCTCCAGGACTCTCATGTGGAAACAGGTCCCAGGAGAGAGTTTACTTTACAGGTGGATGTGGGGCTGATGTGAGGAGACATAGGTAAATCACTTTGCCCGGGGGCCTGATCCACGGGGCACATTTCATAAATTGGAGCTATTCTAATGAATAGAGTTTAAATAAAATACAGCCCCCCTGGGGGGCTGAATGAGTGAAAAGACAGTAATGATTTATGACCAGGCTCTCAGCAGTGACGATGCAAGTGGCTACCTTGCAGAGAGTCCAAAATCACCTGTCCCACCAGGCTCCTGAAGCCTCCTTCCCAGGAGTGTGCTCATGTTCTGTGGCCTCAGAGGGAAGACAGAATGGTGTCTTCCAATTGCCCGAGATGGCCGGGCACCCTCACCTCCAGCCTCTCTGCTACTCTGTCCAGGGGCTTTCCTGAGAGGTAGGAATGATCACATCCATTTAACTGGTGACGACCCGGCACACTTCCTGAGGTTCCGGAGCTGGCCGGGGGGCAGCCGGGGACGCAGAGCTCTTCCGCTCGCCTCTTGAACCAAATCCTTTGCCGTTCATTATCCACAGCTGCTTCCAGAGAAAACCAAGGTGCCCTTGAGTCTGGACTGTGCTCAGAATCTTCACCTGAGACTTAAACCCAGGAGGTTTCTCTGCTGGTCTGAGTCCCCAAGATGAGGCCTGAGGGGGATCCCCACCCCCTCCGCTTAACAGTCTCGCTGGCGGAATACCAGAGCTGCTGAGTGTGGAGTGGGGCAGGCAACTTTGAAGTCCTCCCTCATACTGAGCTGCAGAAAGCTGGCTTGTTGTCTTATGCAGAGAGCAGTTGAGGATATCAAAGGGAAGACGGGATGTTAAATTTTGAGTGATCAATGTTTAATGGTCGGGTTTGTAAGCTGTCATGAGGGATGCTCTAGGTAGGAATCCGAGTGCACTGCAGGGTTTGCTGTGCCAAGGCTGGGGAGGAGACGCCCTCTGGAGTCCCCACATGAGCAAGGAGAAGAGACAGAAAGGTACAGAGGGTGAACTGACACCCCACTGCCTGATGGCTCCTGTGGGAGCTTTGACTGAGCAGGGGCATGTCAGGACACAGAATGAGGGAGCAGTCTATCTGCCCCAGAAGCAATCCAACACGCACAGGTTCATCCCTCCAGCACGATGCTTTATGTGACTGGGAATGCTGGAACCCAGCTGGGCGGAGGCGGGGGCTCACGTGCGCCACAGAACTGAGGGATCTAGCACTTGCCAAGGAGCATCCATTTGGCTTTCCACAGAAACTTCTCCGGACAATTACAGCTTTGCCATGTGGCACAAAGCGAGATCCAGGCGAGGCTGAGCTGGGATGGAGGGGGGCTGTCACCCCCACAGGTCAGGCCTGGGGATACAGCTATTGTTCCTCCCCTTTCCGGATGTTCCTGACACCTGGGGATCCTTGTTGCCATTAACTTGAGTAGCTCAGAGAGAGGCCACCTCCCCTGGCCGTGTGGCCACCAGGCCTCAGCAGGTGGGGTGAGGTTGCCAAGGACCAGCACTCTGTCCTGCTCTCCCTTGCAGGTTGCCTCTGCAGCAGAGAATGTAGCTCCAGCTCTGTGCTGCTGCCGCTGGAGCTCACACACATGGTCAGACACAGCTGCAGGCAGGGAGGAGTTCTTCCTAAAAGCTTTCTTGGCTGGAGAGCAAGAATCAGGCTGGGCTGTCTCTGCTGGCAGCCTTCTTCTGTTCCCAAATTCGGGCACCACGAGAGGATCAGGAAAGGCTTGGAGCAGTGGGATCCCAGGGAGGTCCGGCTGGGCCCAGGAATGTGGGGGCAACTGGCATGAGGATAAACCCTGGAACCCAAGCCCCCATGCCTGGCTGGGCAGTAACTGCCAGACCTCACGTGGGCACCCACCATCTCTGAAGCAAAATACAATTTAGTGACTCTTCAGGGAATAAAGGATTTTATTTACCTCTTTTTGAAAAGCTTCAGAATTCTTCCTCAACATTGAATAACTTCTGGCAAGTGCCTCCTGATGAGTAACAGAGAATGAAACGGGACCAGATGGGTCGGCCGTTCTGGGCTCCCGCTGGAGGAGGAAAGACACGTCGCGTTTGGAGTGAGGCTGGGCTCCAGGCCACAGGAAACGCATCGCACGGCGGACATGGTCTTCCAGGCAGGGAGGGGACAGAGTCCCCAGGACCTTGCCAGGAGATGGAGCCACACCCTCCGCATCTGGCACTGTTGGAAGAAGAGAGGAGGGGCTTCCGTCCTCCTGTTAGTTCTACCCCAGAGGGGCTGATGATGCTGTGCCTGGCAGCTGGGGCTGCTGGCGCCTGGGGCAGGACTAGTATTCTGTGGTGGGGAAGGACAAGCCGGTATATTTAGAAGCCTGTAAGACCCTTCTGATGGCTCAGCGAGCTATCCAAACAAGATCCACTCCCCCTTTCTTTTCTTTTCTTTTTTTTTTTTTTTTTTTTTTACAAATAAAGCCCTTGCATTAGTTTAAGTCAGCAAAAACACTCCATTTCCCAGCTTTCTTTTCAACCAGGTGAGTCATTACGATGAACCTGACCAACGAGAAGCAGCAGGTGTCTGGAAGGGACATGGGAAGCTTTGCTTTCATCCCATCGGCACTGCCCCTTCCTGCTTGCCGTGTCCTTGACCTCCAGGGACCTGGATGTGAGGCTGGGGGTGGCGCTGCCTTCTTGAGCTCTGAGAAGACCGCGGATGATAGAACAGGATGAAGAAGCCAGGACCCCACTAGCTTCGTGGAGCCTCTGCCCCATCCTTGAACTTCCTCCCTCTGGATGTAATGTTTACTGATAATAATAACTCACAGTTAGATTAAGCAAATATTCTTTGGATTCTCCGTGACACACAGTCCAGAGCAATCTCTATAGTCAGATTGGTGGTTCCAGTAATTTACAGGCTCCTGTAGCTGCTAGACATTTGCCAGTCTCCTCTTACCCTCCTGGGGTTCTTGTTTCTCTTCTCACCCCACTTTCTAGCTGCCAAGATGGGGCTCCAGATCCACCTCCTGCAAGAGTTGTACCCCTGAAACCACTGCAGGTCTCAGGCCACCCCATTTCTACCCCATCTGAGCCCTGTTCTGGTGCAGCAATGTCAGGGGTGGGGCTTTGGGGCAGTGATTGGATCATGGTCCTGACCTCATTGGTGGATTAACCCACTGATAGGTGAATGGACTAGTGGGAGGTGGGACCTAGTTGGAGGAATGATCACTGGGGTGTGGCCTGAAGGGTTTATCCTTGTCTCTAGCCCCTTCCTCTTTCTCTTTGCTGTGGGCTGAGCAACTTCCTCCACCATCCCCTTCCTCTGTGATGTTCTTCCTCATCTCAGGTTCAGAAGAGTGGAATCAGCCGACCATGGACTGAGACCTCTGAAACCTTGAGCCAAAATAAATCTTTCCTCCTCTAGGTTGCTCTTGTCAGGGATTTTGGTCACAGTGAAACTGACTAACACAAGGCCTCCAGCCCTGACACTCGGTCCCCCACCCTGCACTCTTTCCATCCATCCCACACCCTTTCCATGCTGAAAGCCCATCTTTTAAGAGATTGGAATGTTACGGTAGAGGTTGCCAATCATCCAGGACTGAGGGGTTTCAACACAGGACTTACCCTGTTAAAATGGGGAACACCTGTGCCAAACTAGGATAAGTTGGTCACCCAAAATTGTCAGAGCTGCACAGGGACTTGGGAAGCTGTTCTAGCTGGGTTTCACATGAACTATTAGTAGTAGAACCATTTGTAGGACAAACCTCTTAGGTGGGACCCCTATGTGAAAGAAAGACCCCCGTGAGGCTGCTCTGGGGAAACCTCTGAGAGTTTGTAGAGCATTGTTGGAAGTCACTGTGGCCCAGAAGGAAAGAGGCATGCCAGTCACCCAGCAAGCTGGGGAGCAGCTATGGGTGGCAGCAGGGGTCCCCTCTTCCCCAAATCCAAAGTCCCCAAGACTGAACCATGCCTACCCTCAATGTTTCCTCGAACAAATCCTTAATGGGGGCCCTGTCCACTATGTCGCTGAGAGTCCCCACAGCTGCCCAACTGCAGCCTTGCGGAGCCTCCCCTCTTGCTCTGTGCCCTTCTCTCCTGCCCCCTGCTGATTCCTCTCTCTTCTCCACCCAGTAGAGAGGATCAAACACTGATCTAAGGAACTTTCTCTCCCACCTGCCAACACTTAAGGCCCTTACTGTTAGCCCCAGCAGACCCTCACGCTCATCTCAAACCATAGCTGCCTTCCTGTGGACCCTTCGACACCCCCGCACGCTCCCACCCTTCCCCAGAGCCCACAGCAGGGGGGCATGATCCCCACCAGCACAATGATGTCCTTGCTCCTCCCCCCACCTCCTCTGCCTGGCAGTCTTACCTCCCTTGGAGGCAGCTCCTTGGCACCTCCCCCGAGGAGCCTTTCCTGATCACCTGCTCCCCTGGCCACAGCACCTGGGCCATCTGGTTTTGCAACTCTAGGTCCACTCTTTCCTTGTTCCTTCACCCACCTGGCCCGAGCATCAGAGCCAGGCTCCTGAAGGGGTGCCACTGTTAGGTTCCCAGTGCTTGACTGCGTCTGTATACACGTGGCTTGCAGTCAGTTGGTTAAGTGAATGAATGAATGACTGTTTCCTTCAAGTAGGGCGTCCATTCTATTTTGATTAAACGAGGCTAGTGCACGTGGGTCACGTTTTGCAAACTCTGCTCCCATATCCCTTCACTAGCGGCAGCCTGATTTCCTTCTGGAATTTGCCTCTTCCCCATTGTGTGTGGTCTTGGTGGAGGGGAAGTCTAGGCTTCTGCCTCCCATTACAGAAACTGAAAGGCCACATCCAGCTCCCTGTGCCTCCTGCCCCTCCCCCCCGTGGCGGGCGCATGCCCTAACCTCTCTTCTGGGAGTATGCAACTGCGAGGGTCACCCAGGATGTCAGCCAGCCTCCTTGGTTGCCAGCAACAGAATCCAACTTGGTCTGATTGAAGCAGAGGGAAGTTTGTTGCCTAGGAGGTGAGATAGATCACAGATTCCCTGGGATGAATGGGAGATGGGCAGGAGCCTGAGTCCAGGCCACAGCTGGGGCCACAGACAGTTCTCAGGAAGCCAACTGTGTGGACCCTGCTGTGCAGTTTGACACTCCTGCTCCCGATGCTGGGCACAGGCGCTGCTGTTTCCACGAGCATTGCCCCAGGAAGTGGGCATTGCTGTTGCAGCTGCTCCCCCCAACCTCCTGCCACCAGCATAGATGTGTCTTGCCCCGTGACCTGGCATTAATTGTTCCAGACTCACTGCCGGAGCAGTGGTCACAGACCAACCTGAGCATGTGTCTGTGCTCGAGCTGCAAAGGATGCTGGGACTGTGCTGATCTGCACCTCAGTCCACAGTGGGAGCATGGCCAAGATGCAGAGACTCCCCCCAAGACTTTGACGCCTAGAAAGGAGGGGGTCATCAGATGACAGACAAGCAAGAAGAATGACAAAAGCCACTGGACCAAGAGACAGAGGTCATTGTCTCATCCAGGCAGCATGCAGACCAGATGTTTTCTTCTACAAGGTGGTGGCAGTGGCCCCTGATCCAGGCCTTTGGGAGAGGCCTGGGCTCCCGCCCTCCCGGGGTCTGCTTCTCCGGGCTCCTGTCACTTCTGTGAGCTCCCAACATCCTGCCAATAAATTCCTTTTTGCTGAAGTTAACCAGTGTTAGTGTCTGCCGGCTGCAACCAAGCAACGCTAAGTGAAACCACATGTAAACACGAGTACATGATGCTTGTAAAACACTAAGACAGTCCTGATAAAGCTACAGGCCTCCTGACACCCCCTCCACCAGCATTCTTCCCAGAGACCACTGGTATGAGCTGGATGTGTGTGTCCCAGAACACACTTCGACCTAAGAATTGAGCCCTAGCAAATATCACCTAGAAATAGTATCCTATCCTGTCGTGCCTAAAATCTTCCCTCATAAGATATACTGTTACTATATGTGCTGCCAAGAAGAAAAAAGAGTTGTCAATTAAGCCACGACCCAACGTTAAGACCTGTCCATTGTAAATTCATCTCGATTGCTTGTTTGAGTTGTGAAAAAGATGTGTGTGTTAGAGGAGATGAGATGTGGTCATAGTAACAAGTAGGTTATCCAGCCCCTACCATGAGCTGGTCACTCGCACAAACACCTTGCTCATAGTAACTCAATCAATCACTTTCTCCCTTCAATTATTGCTTGAGGTTGAAATATAATTATCCATATTTTACAGATGAGCCAATTTAGGAGTGATAGGTAAGATGATTTGCAAGTGGCAGAGCTGGAATTCAAAGCAATTCTGGACTGAGAGTTTATTCTGCCATGTTGCTGTGTTCTGGGGGGGGCACGCGCATGCACGAGCCTGCGTATATACTTGAGTATGTGCACAAGTGCACATGCAGGTGTGTTTTCTCACTAGTGGAGTATCATATTGCACATATCACTTGCACCCTGCTTTGTTAATCCAGTCCTCTCTTGGGGACTTGTTACATCAGTGCATGAGCATCCTCCCCATTCTCTCTACCTGCTGAGGTGTGGGCACACCATAGGGCCTTCAGCCGTTCTCCTACCGATGGTCATTAAGCCCATTTCCATATTTGACTCTTTCTGACAAGGTTGCAATAAACCACCTTCCACAGACCTCTGTGAGCCCATATAGAAGCGTTTATTTTAGGTAAATAGAGAGGACTGAAACTGCTGCAGTGTAAGGCATATGCACTTAGAATTTTAATAGCAAGCCAACCCTCACCTCACCAAAGCCACCCACCCTTCTGTGTTCTCCACCAGCAATTGAGGTGGGTGTCTGCCTATGACTTACGCCACAGACTCCTCCTCACCAGCCCTGGGGGCTGCTCAGACGTCACCCGCAGCAACTGTGAGGCGTTTCACACCGCAGACCTCCTCCTCACCCTGGAAACCTTCCTTCCCTTGGCATCCAGGAGAACCCACATGGTTGATTCCACCCGCACGCAGCCTCATGTCTCAGTCACTAACTCCTCATTCTGTCCAGCCCTGTCTCCTGCAAGTAACTTTCCCAAGAGAAGTGGCATGGGATATTAAAAAGCATCTGAAGGTGACAAGAAAGGACATCCACTGTCCAATAAGCCTGGCAGGCACTGGGCAAAGTAAAGGTGCTGCAGGACTTCTCAGGGCCTTTATTGAATAAGTAACTGCAAGCTCCAGAGAAGCAGGAGCCTGAGGGAGCAGCCCCTACTGGATCCACAGATCAGACATTGGGTGTAATTTTAGTCTATTTTCTGTTGTTAATGACAGTACCACAGGCTGGGTATGTTATTAAGAAAAGAGGTTTATTTGGGCTCCTGGTTCTGCTTCCATGTCGCAGGGTTACATTTGGTGATGGGCCTCTTGCTGTCAATCCTGAAGTAGTGCAGGGCATCACATGGTGAGCGACAGAGATCACACGTGTGTGTGTGTGTGTGTGTGTGTGTGTGTGTGCGTGTTCTGGTCTCTCTTCATTTTTTCATAAGGCCACCAGTGTTCAGTCATGGGGGCTCCACACTGATGACTTTGTCTAATCCTTATCACCTCCAAAGGCCCCACCTCTAAACACTGTAGTAGCATTAAATTTCCACCCTCTTAATATCTCACAATGGGGATGAAATTTCAACAAGTTTTTGGAGGGGACAAACCATATTTGAACATTGCAACAGGTGTGGGCCCCAGGGCCAGCCAGGGGTGCAGGCAGCTCCCCACAAGACCCCTTCCCCCTGCCCAGGTCTACCTGTACCGGGACCCACCCTCCATAGTCCCCCAGGTAAGGCAGAGGAACTGAGGCAGGAGACCTGGCTACACCCTTGAAGCGCAAGATCAATTCCTCAACCTCGCTGGGCCTCAGCTCCCTCACCTGTAAAATGGGAAGAGTAGAGTACCCACTTGGAATACTATGGTACAACAGCTGGGAAGTGTGACTACAGCTCAAGCCTGTAGGCAGAGCTCTGCATGGAGAAGATGCCAGGTCACCAGTAGAAGGCGCGGCGGGCTCCAGGTGGGGCTTTGTCCCCCACTGTCTGTGTGACATCGACACCACACTCTTCCTCTGGACCCATTTTCTCATCTGTTGACCCAGGGTTGGGTAAGTCCCTGCCTTCAGGGGATCCCAGAGCTCAGTGTGCACAGTACAGGCTCAGTGGGGCACATGCTCAGGAAGTGTTGGGAGAGCTGGGCTGAAGTAAAGGGGCCCCGGGAAGAAGAGGGGGGCCTGGTGCAATGAATCAACAGGACAGACAACAGCACTGGAACAGGTTCCCAGGGGGAGGGGACATGCCAAGCAAGACACCTGCCCAGCATTCAGGAAACACTCCAGGGTATACCTGGGCCACTGGGAACCTGGAAGAGATGGGTAGAATTCAGGAAAGGTTCCGGGGAGAAAGAGAGACTCAGGATCAGCCTGTTACAACGGGGAAGGTTCTGCTCTGCTCTAGGGAACAAACTCGGGTCCCGCAAAAGTGATATTCACAGCGCAGTCACAAGCAGGGGAGCAGGGGAGGCCCAGGAGGCATGTAGGTGTCTGGGGACCCCACCTCCACTTGGGGTGAAGCAGAGACAGCTTCTCTGCGGGACTGTGCATGGATGAGATCCATCCCGCTGAACAAAGCCCTGGGCCTCGCCCCCTCTCCAGGCTCGCCCGGCTCTCCGAGGGCTGCACGCAGCACTGCGGGCTTCCCCATCCCCCAGAGACACGGGAGCCTCGACAGAGACAAATGAGACACGACACCGTCCCGGCTCCGCCACCCGGGAGCCCCAGACACCCCGCACACCCATGCCGAGCTCCGCTTCTGCTCCCTCATTATCTTGGCTGGGGTGTCCTCGGGCCAAAATGACGTGCCCAACCCCTGCCTGTACCTGGGTGTCATTATGATGACTCCCACTTGAAATTATTTGTTTTTCTCTATTGATCTCGATTCGACACTGGAAAAATGTATTCTTTGAACAGCATTCCCAAGGGCTTAATTTGTCCATGTTGGAAGCCTTTTTTAATAGGATTCTGCCCCATTGTTTATTCTGAACATTGAGTTCCGAGAGTCGGGACTCAGCTCTTTTAATAGAAACTCATTACCGGGGTCCCTCTGCATCAGAAAGCCGCTGCCGGCTCTGCGAGCGGGGCCAATCGGTTGGCTGCCAAGGGCCTGTCTGATCAGAGGGCCCAGGGGAGGCCACACTGTCAACCAGCGCTTCCACCCTTCTGTTCCGAGACCCAGGGTGACAGCGCCGGGCTGGCCCGACCAGACAGCCCTCCACCCTGACCAGCCTGGGCTCTCACGAAGCTCTTCCCACCCCCAGCAGACCCTGGGCTCCTGGAGCGCTGTGTCTCAAAGTGTCATCTGTGGAACTACCATATCCAAGTTTTCTGGAGTACTGGTATAGATTCAGACTTCCAGATGTCTCCCAGGCAGTACTGCCCTGGGAACCAGACAAAGAGACTCCTGCCATGGGACCCGTACCCCAAGGGCTCCCCTGAGGGCCTTTCTTGTGTCTAGGACTACCCCCCTGTTCCCCTACCCCACACCTCCAGCAGCGGGGAGATGTCAAAGGGCTCCTCAGACTCATGCATCCAGGGTCTTCCCGGGGCCTCATGGTGGCCCTGACCAGGCAGGCAGCCTGGTGAAATACCTGTCACTGGGTCTCATGGGACTGAGCCCACAGAATGGCACTCACGTGATTTTGAGTGGTTCGAATGGTTAATGTAGATGACCTTCTATAAAATAAAATACAATAATGTGTTGGCCTGAGGTCCTGCACACCCTAGGGTAGACCTGCTTCCAGACCTGCTAAAAGCCAAACACTGAAGATGGAGCCTAGGAATTTGGGAATCTACTAGAAATGTAGTGACAAAAGGGAAAGAGCTCAGATTTTAGAGTTACCCAGAACTGAGCTCAGGCTGTGACTTGAAGCTAGCCAGCTGGGCAACTACGAGCAAGTTACTAACCCTCTCTGGGTCTCACTTTGCCCTCATAGATATTTTCTCTTCGGTGGACTTTAGGAGTCCTGTCTGGAGGAAGGTGGCCTGCAGATCCTGCACAAACACCCCTAGGACCCTGCCTATGGATTACCTACTCAGAACCCTGTCTGGTATATGGCAGGAACAAAGCACCAACGCCTGTAGCCATTTATTCATTCTGTCAACACATGTTTATTGAGATTCTACTACATGCCAGGCACTGCATGTTTGGCACCAGCAAGATAAGACAGACTCAGTTCTTTGCCCTCATAGGCAAAGACAGTTGTTAAACACACACACACACACACACACACACACACACACACACACACACAAAGTAACTCGCAATCATTTGTTTAATTGCAGCAGTGACTGGCCGTACATGGGGCAGAGCAGTGTGTCCTGGGGAACAGGGAACATTTCACATCACCATCCCAGGGCTCAGGGAGGGCTTCTGAGAGGAGGTGGCCATTGCCCTGGGACCTGGTGCTACAGCAGGACTTGCAAAGTGAGCACTTGCTAGTCTGGGTTTTGTCTTTCAGGGCCCTTTCTTCTCCCTCTGACAGCTTTTTCTGGAAGTCAGTAAGATGATTGATTTGACAGCTGCTCTGCACAGAATCCACATGAGCTTGGTGGTTTGCAACAGGTGGGAAAGCGGTCGGAGGCCAGGCAGGTACCCGCAGGAGGCTATGTGTGGGTTCTATCATACCCCCCATTTAACAGATGAGGAAGCTGAGGCTCCCAGAGGTTCAGTAACTTGTCACCTAAGATCACACAGCTGATATGTGGTAGGCCCAGGATCCAAGCCTGGACATTGTGACCGCTCACATCATAGGCTAAAGCCCCCATACCCTGCCTGTGTCGCCATTCTCTGAACCCACCCAAAGGGTCACCTTTTCGCTATAGAGAGGGATGAAACAAACTGGGACCCCACCTAAGAGAGTTGACTTATATGAAACCACACAGTCAGGGTGGGGTTAGAGGGCCACAGGCCTGGGCTCCTGTCTTGACAACTCCCAGGATGACCTCAGGCCATCTCTGCTCTCTCAGGGCCCCAGTGGCCCATCTGCACGAGGAGGAGCTTAGACCAGGTCAGTGGTTTCCCAAGTCTGTTGCTCAGAGCTCTGGCTCCACAGGGCCGGCCTGGGTTGCCCACTGGTCACCGCCTCCTGTCAGTCACTCGCAGATAAATATGGGGCTTCCCAGCTGTCTCTGTGTCTGTGACAGTCATGGCACACAAAGGTGGTCACCGAGAGCTCTTTCTTCTTCAACGTCACTCTTTATTGACTCAGTCTGCATCGATGGGGTATGCATCATGTTGTGATGCAGGGGCTGAGGATTCAGAGTCCTGTGCCCACAGGAGCTGCAGGCCAGGACGGGGAGAGTGTCCAGCATACTCACGGGTCTCTTCCCGGACTGCCAAAGAGCTCAGGAAAAGAGCTCCGGAGGCAGAGACCAAGCTGGATTTGAACTTAGGCTTCTTGGCACATGGGGCCATTTTTTCCTACCATACCTCCACCAGGTAGGTTGGTTTGAGCATTAAGAAAATAGCCCTTTTATCAGATGGAAAGATCTGGGTAGAGTCCCAGGGAGTGGGAGGAACTGCAGGAACATAGACAAAGAGGGAAGGCATAAGTCAAATCCTCCGATTAACCAAGCCAGAAGATCAGAAGCCACAGTCGAGTCCGGCTGGAGACCTCTGAGCTGTGGAAGATCCCCTCGTGGCCATGCTCAGCGATCTGCTGCTGAAGGAGGCAGGGTCACCAGGGCATCCCACTTGTCTGCAATAGCAGTCATATTGCCAGTAATGATGGCTAATGTTTATTGAGCACCACATTAATCAGGAGAGTCCCAGCTATGCTGCAGAAATAAAGAGTTCCCAAATCTCACTGGCTTAACAAAGATTTGTGTCTCACTCACAGAACATCCACTGTAGATCCTGCCCCTCTCCAGGGGGAGTGTTCACCGCGCGATGACCAGGCTGGTCCTAGGCCATCCGAAGCTACTCCACCTGCGACTCATGACCTTCTCAGTGGCTGCGGCAGGAGAGAGGGAAAGGAGAATGAGGCATGGGCTTTTCACTGCCTGCGCCAGGACTCTCCAGAGAAACAGAACCATTAGGATATATAGAGAGATAGATGATAGATAGATGATAGATGATAGATAGATAGATAGATATAAAAGGAGATTTATTATGGGAATTGACTCATGCAATTACAGAGGCTAAGAATATGCTGTCTGATATCTGCCATCTGCAAGCTGAAGACCAGGGAAGCCAGTGCTGTAATTCAGTCCAAGACCGAAAGCCCGAGAACCAGGAGCGCCACTGTTCAAGGGCAAAAGACGGACAGTCCAGCTCGAGAAGAGAGAAGGGATTTGCTCTTCCTCTGCTTTCTTGTTCTGTGTGGGTCCTGGATGGATGGATGGATGGATGGATGGATGGATGGATGGATGGATGGATGGGTGGATGGATGGGTAGATGGATGGATAGATGGATGCATGGATGGATGGATGGATGGATGGATGGATGGATGGATGGGTAGATGGATGGATAGATGGATGCATGGATGGATGGATGGATGGATGGATGGATGGGATGATGCTAGCCCATATTGTTGAGGGTGTACCTTCTTCACTCAGTCTACTGATTCAAATGCTGACCTCTTTTGGAAACACCCTCATAGATGTATCTAGAAGGAACGTTTTACCAGCTGTCTGGGCAACCCTTAGTCCAGCCAAACTGACAAATAAAATTAAGCATTACTACCAGCTTCAGAAGTGACCTCCAGAACTTGGTACTTGGACCAAACAACATCAAAAGGGGTGGGGAGGGTTAGTACTGTCTCCCATGTGGCTGGAGCAAGAGAATCTGCGATGACTGGGTATTAGTCATGCCTAACAGGAGCACGACCTTCTTCTGGGTATTGATTGTGCACTTTATGTAGGTTATTTCACTGACTCCACAACAGCCTACGTTACAAATAAGGAAACCAAGGCACAGAGAGAATGAACAGAAAGAACTTACCTGAAGTCACACGGCTGGACCTGGAGGAGTAATAATCTCAACCTAGATGGTTGGGGCACTTAACCTTCGCTCCACCTCCTCCCAGGCTCTACGAGGTCCTTGGTGCATCAGTACTTCACAGATGGCCAACCAAGTGCGACTGTGCAATCGTCATCCTTCACTCAGTGCAGAAGACATTCATATCCTCCTGGCACCAGGTAGATGGGCAGAGGGACACCATGCTTCCCAGTGGCCTGGGGCCATCTCAGCCCTTTGGGATAAGAAGCCAACAGACTGAAATGTTTCTCGATGAGCAAGGTACATGGGTGTCATGGGAGGACACCTGACCTGCGTGGCTTCTCAAGGCATGAGAGATAGAGACATAGCTCTGCGGAAACCAGGCACATCGTCCAGGAACACTTCAGCCACAGACGCTGAATGCGAGGGTTATAAATAGGTCTTCACTGTGGGGCAATCCACAGGTTGGGGTCTGAGGTTCCAATTCAGGGCAGGGGAAATAATAAGTAACCATGAACTGGCATATCCAGGTTCATTGACTTGTAAGGTCATATATTGATGGACAAAAAGCCAAGGTCAATATTTGATTTTGAGGAACAATAAATCCTGATATTTATGGAAAGAAGCCATCGATGCAGGTGTCGTTAAGCAGGACCAGAGATGTCTTCACAATGGGGCAATCGTGTCTCCTCTATGACCCGTTAAAGGCACTCTTATGTGGAAAACGGGCAAGGAGGCCTGAATACATCTAGAAGTTTCTAGGAAATTCTGGGTGGACAAACGTTTTGAAAAGAGTTCACAAAAAAAGAGAAGCAAATACTGTCTTCAGGGGAGTGCCAGAATGTGTCATTTCTGTCCCCATTCGCACGAATGAGAGGAAACTCCCCGCCCTGCACCCTTCTCTTTGACCTCTCCCCCAGCCTGCTAGCATGTGAGATTTGCCTTCACTCTCCCTGAGTCAGGATGTGGATGGAATTTCCCCTTATCTGCCTTCCAACTCTCTCTTGCCAATCCCTCACTGTCTCCACTCCTTATCTCCCAGGAAAGGCAGCCACTGAAACCAGCACTGAAAGCATCCTATCCTTGGAGGGGGCCAGCTCCCCTCTCCTGCCTTTCCCATCTCTGCTCCGAGCCCTGCCCCCACCTCATCACCCCAACACATACAGCCACCCAGACCCCCAGCCATCTCGCATGGGGCACCTCAGGCCCCTGCACCTGCTCACTGTAGCCGCCTGCCCTCACCCTCCCAGGGTACCTCCCCTTGGGGAGCACTCTCTGATCCTGGGACCCCGGTTTGACATGCCTCCTTCATAAGGCCCTCTCACTCTTCTCTAGACTATGTGGGGCTCCCCTCTCCTGCCTCACACCACCTCCATCCCTGTGGCTTCGTCCCTTGCCTGCGCGAGCCTTGGATTTCATTTGCCTATGACTAAATCTTGGATCGTAGGAGCTGGCTCAACTCTGTGGTCCCCCTGCTACTCACTCTATCTTCTGGATAAATGGCAGGTCATGCAAAAAGTAAACTTGCCCGGGAAGGGATTAGGAGCAGAGAGGGGGCACGCAGAGCCTGCACGGATTGGGGAGGGAAGAGCCCCTGAGGGGGGAGAGAAGCCGGAGCACAGGACGGGGAGCCCTGCAGAACACCATCCTGCCCGGCTCCTCATCCTCGCCGGTGGCTGCCCTGACGGTATTAATCAAGGCCCGAGCGTGTGGAAATATCAGTCCACTGTGTTCTATTCAAGTTCCCTGGAACTAAATTATGTTGTCAGGATTGGACAGAGCAGGAATGGAAAAGACCAGGCTGGATGACATGGGGCTGTTAAAAGGAGATGAATGAGCCCAGTGGTTTCCATTCAATTTTTCAAGGTTTCCCAAGGCAAGTCTGACAAATACCACCTTATAATTCCCTGGCACCCTGCACTTTCCCTCCACAAGCTCATTTTTTTTATTATTTCTGCCCATCAGATTAGAAGGACAAGGGATTCTTCTTTCTATCTCACAAACGGGGAAATGGAGAAACTGGGGTGGGGGTGGCACTCAGACCGAGGTCAAGGTCAGGCCAAGGTCAGGCTGTAAATTGGTGACATAGTCAGCAGGACAAACTCTGAGCTCACCATGCAATGCTATTCCCATTACCCCAGCCACTCAGCTTCCTCTGCAAAACGGACATGGCCAGAGCCATATCCCAGGGTGACCACAGGTATGGGTGGGGCAGGTAACACATCAGAAAGTACTTTTAACTAGAATGATGCCATTCATTCATTCATTAGGTGGTTATTGAAGACACGCCATGTACCAGAATATGTTAGTTCTTCTTATCTAAGGGCTGCAGTAAGAGTAGAGAAAGAGGCTGAAGATTTCAAACAGCCCCACCTTGCCACCTGATCACTGTCTGACACTGGGTCACGTGTGAAGCTTTTCTAACTAGTTAATGACAGGCCAGCACCTAGCACTCCTTAAAGGGAGTAAGTTGCAAATAAGAACTTCCTGGATCTCGATGTGTCCTCCCACAAAAGGAGAGGTGACTCTTCCCTTTATGGGAGAAGTATCCCTGTTAGGTGGCCGCATACGCCTGGCTTCCAGCTCTGCAGCATGGCGCATTGAGCACATCTCCCACCCCAGTGGTGAGCGAGCCTCAGTTGTAAACAAAGGACTAATTAAATTAGCATAAATGATTTCATGTAAATTAAAGATCCACATGATGGCTGTTTACTGGTAGAAGCATCGAGTCTTGCCACTGCACATGCTTGTTTAAAATTAATGTGCATAAATGCTCCAAATATTGTATTATTAATAATGATAATAATGTTGATGAGGATAATAATAAACATATTCTCATAACAATGGCTCCCTGCTGGCTCTAAAATCTCAGCAGGGAGTGTGCTGAATGTTGCAGATCCTCTGGGAGACAGCAAAACTGCACAGGCCTGTCTCAACCTCCCCAGCCTCAGCCATGCTGCCATTTTGATGTCTTCACTGGTCCAGTTAACTGATGGCCCCTTCAAATCTTGTCCATCTTTCGTGGCTGTACTCAAGGCCACTCCTGCTATAAATCAATCTGAACATCCTACACCACAGAGATCTCTCCTTCCTTTCAATTTCTGAAATGACTTCTCCATCTATTATCTCCCTCTCTTTTCCATCTACTCTATTATCTCCGTGGACTCACTTCCCACCTGAGAGGTGGGTGGCAGGTATATTTATGATTCCCACTTTATAGGTGGGCTAAGGGAGATCAGAGAGTAGAAGATACACAAGGTCACAGAGCCAGGATATTACAGGATCAGGACTTGGGCTCTTAGGTGTCACTAAAGTACCTAGCCAAGGGTTTGGCGTATAGTTGATAATTACTGAACACTTATTAAGGATGAAGGAAGATGTGAATAACTAGATGAGCGAGTGAGAAGTCTGCAGAATGAGGCTTTGAAATTCCTCAATAAAATAAAGACTTCCCTCTGCATTGCTGTCCATCCAAGGGTCAGTCCATCAGTGAACCCGTGATTGTTTGTTTCTGAAGGAACTGACCACACATTGATAGGTACCTGTGAGTCTAAGCCCAAACATAGACCCATCGATGTGACCCAAGGGAAGGTATTCCCAACCCACAGAGCACCTCAATGACAATTCGAGGAGGGTACCAAATCCTTCAACATAGGCCAGCTTAGTGATCCACATAGCTACACATGGTGGCCCTGGGTGTTTTAGACTCCAAAAACCAAGTGATTGAGCATCCTCATCTCCCCTCGGGGTTCCATGTCACTCTTTCTCCTTGAGGTAGCACTAGGCAGAGATTGCCCACTTGGAGGAGTTCATGTATAAACACGTGTGCATGTACATGTGTGTTCCGCTGGACTGTGGGATTCTCAGTACTGGAGACCAAGGAACTGGAGAACAAACACTGCCTTCCAATCCACACCAACTTGGGTTCGAATTCCATTTGCACCAGCAGCCATGGATAGAATTCTAGTGGTTCATAAACTTGGATGGAAAATGTCATTCTTCAACCGCAATGGAGGCAACAAACCACAGTAGTACAGGCAATACTTGAGACTTATGTTCCCTGTAGAAATCACAGTTATTTTCCTATTCCATTAACATTGTTGGAGATATACCCAAGTATTGACTATGACAGGGATCAGCAAACTTTTTCTGACAAGGCCCAGAAAGTAAGTATTTTAGGCATTGGGTCTCTGTTGTAACTGCTCGGCTCTGCTGTCCCAGCTCTGAAGCAGCCATCAATATAGTCAATATGAAAATGAATGGGCGTATGTCTCAATAAAACTTTATTTACAAAACAGGTGGCAATCATAGTTTGCTGATCCCTGATAAAGCAAGTCATTACTTTAATATTATGATGGTTATTAGAATCTTGTTATTTAAGGCCTCAATAAAGAAGCACATATATTATTATGTCAGACTTGTCTTGCATTTTGGAAATTGCATTTCAATATACTTGTTTGCCTCTGTGACCCTATGTATTTCTTTTTTTTTTTTTTTTTTGCGGTACCGGGGATTGAACCCAGGGGCGTTCTACCTCCGCACTACACCCCCGGCCCTATTTTTTATACTTTATTTTGAAACTGGGTCTCATGAAGTTGCAGAGGGTCTCACTAAGTAGAGAGAGAGAGAGAGACAGGGAGACAGAGAGAGAGAGCTGAGGCTGGCCGCGAACCCGGATCCTCCGGTCTCCGCCTCCCAAAGTACTGGGATTACAAGCATGCGCCACCACGCCTGGCTGTATTTCATTTTATATATTTAAAAAATCACTATTTTGAGATGGGGTCCACAGACTCCACCTTTCTACCAAGGAGTCCTTGACCTACTGAAGGGGAAGTGCCCCCGGCTATTAAATCTATCTCAGCATCAGTTTCCTCACTGCAGCTAACAATAAAGTTACTCATGTCAGAGGGCTCTTGCAAGAATTCAACAGAGTTATGAATCATAGAAGTGATTTGTTAACTAGAAAGAACTATGGAGATTTAAGATACTGACACTTCATTTCCCCAGTGGCGCCTACTAGAGGCCTCTGTACCTAGTAGGTACTGAATAAATATTTGTTACAGTCAGGTCAGTTAAGCCAGGAGACTGGCCTCCCTCCAGGAAGAAGGTCTCTTGAGCAACAGTAAGAAAGGAGAAGGAGTACAAGGGAGGGAAGGAAAGGGAGAGGGAGAGAGGAAAATGGAGAGGAAGAAGAGGGAGGGAGGGAAGGGGCACGAAGAGGAAGGAGAGAGGAGGGGAGGGAGAGCAGGAGGGAGGGAGAAGAGACTAGAGAATCCTGGCAGCTGAGTATTATTTCACGATTGTCTATGCAGAATTCCTAACCATCACATCTATTTAGAAATTGCACTGGAGAATGAAAAGAGGAAGGGGGGGTGGCCGTGTTTTGAGCAGAGACTTCCTGCTGATGTGGCAGGTTTTAAGAGCAAGTTTGTGAAAGCACATGAACCTTGAAATAGAAATATGGACCTCTTAATTCATCTCTCCATTATTTGATAAAGTATAAGGTAAATGAATGCAGAACATTTTCCCTTTAATTACACAAGGAGAAGTGGGGGAAGCACGAAGGGGGAGTGGAGGACGGAGGGTGAGAGGCCACCATGAAGCCCGGAGCTCCCAAAGCAAGGACCCAGAACAGAACCGAGGCTCAGGAGGCATCTCTGAGACTCCAGTCCTGGGGACAGAGGCTGGAGCCATGGGTGCGATGACAAGAATGCCAGCACCCATGGGCTTCCGATCCGAGTGCATTCTGGGAGGGACAGTGGGCAGGGGACCTCTGCCCTTCAAGGGTAGAGCTGAGGAAACAGAGGTGAGGCAATGCATGCAAACTGCTGACAGAGGGCATCAATGCTGCTATGTGACTAAGACCGGGGCTCCAGCCCCAGTGCCACCACTGGGTGGGACCTCTCTGAGTCCCACTCTGTATCACTCCTGGTACCCACCAAAGATTTCTGGTTCTGCCCTTATGGAGCAGATGCTCTGGTATGGAGCATGGGGTTTATGGGCAATGCCAATAAACCCCAAGATACACCAGGCGTGGGGCTTCAGGTCTAATCCCTGCCTCTCCCTTTCTGGATCCTTCTGCTATCCACCCCCTTTGCACCATGGTAGACAGCTGGTCACACCAGGGAGAGTGGCCTCAGGCCCAACTAATTTGCACGGAGGTATTTCAGAATCACAGTGTCATAGTCTTCAATTTATTTAAAGCCTTAATAATTCCTTCTAGGCTGCTAAGAAACCCATATTTTATTCCATGAGATTTTCATTTGTTAAATTAAAAGTTGTTCTGGATAACAAGAAGATAATGGGTTAGAAGATTGGGGTTTGTGGCAGGTTGAATTATCTCCCCTCAAAATTCATACACTGAAGTTCTGACCCCCAGTTCCTGAGAACGTGACCTTATTTGGAAATAGGGTCCTCATATATGTGGCAATTTATATATGAGGACTTAGTGGAGTAGAGTAGCCTCTAGTTAATGGCTGGTATCCCTATTAACAGGGGACGTCTGGACACAGACACAAACAAAACGGCTCACAGTATGTGAAGATGGGGCAGAGATTGGAGAGATATGTCTACAAGCCAAGGAATGTCACTAACTACCAGCGAGTCATCACAAACCAGCAGAAAGGCAGATGGAACCAGTCTGGCAACATCTTCATTTGGGGCTTCTGGTCTCCAGAACCATGAGCCAGTCAACGCCATTGTCTAAGCCGCCGGTTTGTTGCGCTGGCTGTGGCAGCCTTTGTGGAGTCATACAGAGTTTGAATTTGGTTTCTGCCTGCTGAGTGACTTAGACGACATCCCTTTCTGGGCCTCCATGGGTGAAAACAAGGGCCGGGGGCCTGCCGACCAGCTCTGCCACTTACCTCGGAAACCTCTTTATATCTCTGTCTCCTCCTCTATGAAAAGACTAGTCGTCTCCAAGCAGCCTTCTAGTTCAAATAGTCCACAAGTCAAATACATGCTCCTTTAGAAGGACATTCAGTGTTTAGTAGGAGAGAGTCATTTGAGAGACATTAGGGCTATCCTAAGTGGACGGGACCATAAGGGACCCCCTGGCAGAATGAAGGATGTGACAGTGGAGTCAGAAGATCTTTTCCTGGCTGTGGCTGATTCCTATCACAGGCAGGAAACTTGAGATCCACTGGGATCCTGGGCCCTTGATTAAGGAGGAAGGCCAGGGCCGGTGAGCACAGCTTCCACCAGGAGCTGTTGGGATGCTGCTGTGCCATAAAGCCAGGACTAACTGGCTGTCCTCTGACCACGTAGCAGAGAGCAAGGCCACCATCTCGTCACCCAGACACAGAGGAAAGAAAATTGCAATGCAACAATTCAAAACATCTTCCTGCGTGCTCAATTTTTGGTATTGAATAATAACTCAAAATAAATATTTTGTTATTTTGAGTACTCCATGTCTGTCCCCAATCAAGAAGTGGCTTAGATTCTGTAAGTTTTGAGAGTCTACAAGTGTCCTGCCCTCTCCATTGCATTGGGGGAGGTCTCCACAGGAGCCAGCTTCCTCCTGTCCTACCCTGCAGGCTGGGCAGCCATGCAGAATTAAAATCCTGGTGGGTTTCTTGCAGTATGCACTGTTAACGCATGGAGAGGCTTGATGAGACAGATCCTTTGTGTTGCATTAGGAACATCGTGTATTCCTACTTTTATTCTATGTGAATGAAAAAGGGAGAAAAAATAAAAATTAATATCAGTGACAGTACAACCTGCCCAGCAAAAATGCCAGCTGTTCCTGGCATGAAGCTGCAGGACCCATTAGCAGCAGTCAGTCCGGTGCCCAGCCCTGGACAGGGTGCGGTGTAGGAGCAGAATACCCCTGGCAGTGAGCAAGACTGGCGCGGAGAATAGAGCAGGACTACCTGTGCGCCCCCACCGGAGCCAGGCTCGGGTTGTGGTCTCAGCAAAGATCAGCTGAGAGTTGATGGTTCCAGGGAAGAAGAACACGCTGCAAAGGACCCAGACAGTTCCCGAATATTAACTACTGGGTGGGGAGACCCGAGCGGAGCACTTGCTCTCGCTGACCCTCGCACATGGGGATAACAAGTTCCATGTTGCCATGTTGTCATATGACCATTGGATGCTGGGCCAGTACTAAAGAGATGGATATCTTATTGATGAACAAATCACACACGAAGCACCACTCCCTGCCAGGCACTGTCACTGGAGTTGGGGACACAATTATAAATAAGTAGACAAAACAGCCTACAACTCCTGCCCTCACGGAGCTTGCCACACACAATCTGCACTGTTGTGAGGAATCTGCCGCCAGCTAAGGATGTGACCTGCAGCGTCGTTGTCCCTCTTCTAGATTTCAGTTGGTTAATCTGCAAACTGAGGCAAAGGTGCCAGCACTCTCTCGAGAAGACCCTGGTTAATTCTCCAGCTAGATCTGTGACTTAGGGCAAGGTGTATAATTTCTTTGTGCCACAGATACTTCAGAGGAGTGTTGGGAAGATAATTGAGTTAGGACCGGTAGGTGGCTTTGCACAGTGTTGCTATCATCTAAAGATGATAGGACCAAGGGCACTTAACCCTTCCTCTACTCCCTCATCCTCCAGAGCTTTTCTTCTCTCCAAAGAGTGGAGTACTGCAGGTCTTTACCTCCCCAGTGCTCACATCTTTCCCATGTCCCCTGACATGACCCCATTTACCTGTCCTTCTGCACACTGCTGACACCCCGCATCAGGAAGGAGTCAGCCTTGGGAGTCGCTTCCCGGAAGAGGCCTCATAGCACAGTGGGTACCGACTTGCTCTGGACAAAGCAAACCAGGTGTGAATCCAGGTTTTGCCACTTGATTGCTGGCTGTATGACCAGGGCAATTGTTTTGCCTCTCGAGGGGGCCGAAGCAGAGTTGGAACCTACCATGCAGGGCTGTTGGGAGGATTAAGCAAAAGAATGAGGTTGACTGCTTAGGATGCAGCACAGAGGAAGGGTGATAATGATAAGGAGACCCCAGTAGGAAAGAGAGTAGGTGTGTGTCTTCAAATGTCACTGAGCTCCCAGTCCCACTCCAGGAAAGGGACAGTCGATGCCTGGGAAGCCTGGAACAGTCGGATGAGCACTTTCATTAAGGACATGGAAGGTGGGTTTATCAAATTTGAGGCAGATACAAATTTGAAAGGAAAGATGAATGAATCGAATGAAAGTCCAATTCAAAATTTTTTCAACAGGTAGGAATGATAAGTGATGAAACTGAACAGAAGAATCCTGGATCCCTCAAAAGCTGACTGCCACGCTTGATAAGGGACATGTGGTTTAACAGCGACAAGGCCTAGAAAAGGTGTGAAGTTTTTAATCAGGAGTGAGTTTAGAAAAGTCAACCGTATGCCATGGGCATTTACTGTAGACATAGGGTCTACAATAAGAGAGGTGAAAAATCAGACATCTATTGCTATTTTGAAAAGCATTCATCAAGAGGGATATATGGCTATCCCAGAATGTGATCAGAAAACAGATGCCAGGGAAAATAAGGGATTTTGAGATGGCCAAATAGACTTCCTCCTCAAAGAAGAACAAAAGCAACAGGTGCTGAATGGACAAGAGAGAATGCTGGAACTCATCAAGGAAGATTTTGGAACCTTGTAAGACTTGGAGTCTTGGAACAGCAGCAGAGGAAGGGGAACAGCATGTGCTAAAGACCGCCACCCGGCTTCCCAGCTGGGGTGCAAGATCATCAGCCAGCAGCACCCGGTGCAGGGATGAGTCTCTGATCCTGAAGAAACATCTGGATAGTGCAGCTCAGCATCTGCAACAGTCCACCCCTTGCACCATTCACGGCCACTTGTTCTAAATAAGTTGTGGGAGCAGCTTGTTCTGGCTCCAGGATTCTGATTGTCTTTTTTTCCTGGGGAGATGTAGAAGAGGAGAGTTGGGGGGAACTACAGCTGTCACTGCTGCAGGTGATGCTCTCTCTTTTATCCTCTGCTACCTACTCCAGACTCCCTTCAGTAGTACCTAGTACCCATGCTGGTCTCTGAGGCTCACCTGCTGTCATGGCCAGACCCCCAGCCTAGAAGGCCCTGAATCCCTGGCTACTATCCCTTCTCAAGCCTTTCTATGTCCCAGTTACTGACTTCACAGGTACCTATGCTTCTCAAATTACCATTAAACAAACAAAAGACTTCCCAGGGTATCATCTTGGTACCAAATATTCTCCCTTATTCTTTTGTGGGTAGTAGCATGCTTACTTGCTGACAACCAAGGTTCCTTAACTTTGCCAGGGTAGTGACCTTGTTCCTTGCCTGATGGTCTTTCAACACAAGCAGCCCAAAAGACTAGTTGACCACGTAGCCCACAGTTTAATGGGACTTTTCCTGTGCCCCATCTGGAAATGACCTCTATACCCACAGAACTGATGTTGTAGAGACAAGACACACAGAGACCCCACGTGGGTCCCTGTGAGTGATGGTGGACAGCAGCATCCCTACACCCCTCCTTCACATTCCCCACACTCATGCATTCTGCCTACTGGGGACCTAGCAGCACATAGGTGCACACTGCATCCTGGGCAATAACATCCCAGACTCTCGGGCATCATCTCGAAACTAGTTCCTGAGCCGCACTGTCAAAGGCTGTCTCATCACTCTGTCAAGTCAGCAACATCTGGTGATGCAGATGTGATAGGCACAAAGGATCCTCTGGTCTCATGCCCACCACCCCACCTCCTTTGCTGTAAAGTGACCCTCTCGGTCTGGTGCAATGTTATATGGATTCTGGGCTGCTAAATCCAATACTCTGTAAACCATCAGACAGTGGTGCAGGTTGAGGCCCTGCAGGCAGGAAAGGTGAACCCATACTTAGAATTTATGTCCATTCCAATCAAAATGAATTAATTCCCCTTTCAGAGTGAAAAGAGTTCAATATAATTAACTTTCTACAGAGTGACCAATTGGGCTCCTTGAAGCATGGTACCATATTGGTGTCTCAGTACCCGTCTCTGCGGCTGGCAGGATGGATGTTCTGCAGTGGCGGTAGCTAGGTTCGCTTTGATGAGTAGGGAGCCTGTGATGTTGGGACCATGTGTGGACTTTATCCTTGTCCCCATGACTTCTCTGTTCATGAGTCCTTTGATGCCATCATGAAGCTGGCTGACATCAGCCATAGGAGTCATTCTGCCTACTCAGTGCCTCTTCCGCAGTGGATACTCTGTGCTGGATGTAACATATGATCTTCATGCTCCATGGCCACTCCCAGAGTCTCAGCCACGTTCCCCACTTCTCCTAATCCATCTCCTGGAGCTGTGCCCAATAGCTCCAGCATTCACTACTCCCCATCAATCTGCACATGTTCTACCTCGGCCCATTTTTCCTTCTACCCTAAACTGATAACTGGGTGCACCACTCTGCTTAATGGGGGGATTCCCCTCTTGTGCTGGTTTTCAGGGACACCCCCTCAGTGGGACTGTAGTGTAGCAGAAGTGCACTTCCAACTCATACCTAGATACCAAGGCAACATATCCATGAACAGAGCATGGTCTTCTCCTGCTCCATCAGTTAATCTTGGGACCCCACCCATGGAGGCCAAGATGGAAGTTGGGCCATGGTGGTGGATGACTTGAGACTCAAGCCTCCTTCTTAAGCAGCTTCTTGGTGCCATCGGGCTCTGTTCATGGCTGGTCCCAGGTGTACTATTTCCATGCTTCCTGGTATCACCCAATCTGATGCCTTGGTGGGTCTGTATAAATCTAGCTGGTGCTAGATGGTCTTGGAGTCATGATCACTTAATGTCTTATAGTCAACGGTTCCATATCTACCAGGCCCAGTTGTATGCTCAGAGCTATTTTTGAATAGTGTGTAATTCTCTGCTGCAAATTGTTCTCTGTCTTGTTCTACAGCAGTAGGGCTCTGTACAGTAATTTTCCTTTAGAGCCTGCTATAAACTCCACATAGCCCCTTTCCCTACCATGGTTACCTACAACACCACAGTCTCCCAGGTGTGTGGCCCATGCAGCAGGGCTGTTTACACACCAACCCGGGCCTGCTGCTTGGCTCTTTCCTGCAGAGCTAGCAGCCTCCTGGTCACTCGATAAGTGGGTTAGAGCAATTTTCCCAAGTGTTGAGTACCTGCCTCCAGAACCCATAGGGGCCTTTGGGATGGGTTGAATATGTCCTTCAAAAGGCCTGTGTTGAAAACGAATCCTCAGCGCAACAGTGTTGGAAGGGGCCCTCTGAGAGATGCTAAGCCTGTGGGGTTCTGCCCTCATGAATGGATTAATGCGCTAGTACAGGAGGGGGTTCCTTATAAAGGGAAAATTCAGGCCTCTCGTCCTCTCTCTCTCCCTCTCCCTCCACCCTCTCTCTCCCTCTTGCTCTCTCTCTCTCTCTCTCTCTCTCTCTCTCACCTACTCTCTCTCTCTCTCTCTCTCTCTCCCTCTCTCTCTTGTCCTTTTGGCCTAGCAAGAAGGCCTTCACCAGCTGCTGGTCCCTCAGTCTTGGACTTCTCAGCCTCCAGAACTGTGAGATATAAATTTCTGCTCATTATTATTTACCTGTCTGTGGTGTTCCATTATAATAGCACAAAACAGACTAAGACATGGCCCACTAGGCGCTGTGCTTCTTCTTGCTGGTGGCAGGTTGCAAATGCAATAATTTGTCCTTTCTTCAAGAAGGATATCCTGACATGCCTGAGAATACCTAGCACGCAAAGCCTTCGCTGACTTGGTGGTCCCACTAAACCTCTGTGGGTTTACCTCCCACTCTCTGGAGCACAGGAGTCTCTGCCCAGACCTCTAACATACTTGCCACTTCTAGATCATCCAGTTTTATTAGCATGGTGTCATCATCTCTGCAAACCATTTTGATGTCCTACCAGTTGTCTAGACAGTTCTAGTTTTCTTAGACTATGTTATCATCGAAGACTGGAGTGCCGGCTCACCACAATGATAGACCTTATGGGTATTCGACTCTCTGCCCTATGAGAATGTGCTCAGCCCTGATAGAGATCCATCATCAGACACGTGTGCTTGCAGCTGTGCTGACCTGGAGGCAGAACCGCAGCACCGTAGCAGGGCCACCACTGGGTCACCACCTCTCATCCTCCAGGATCCAGCACATTCTGGGAGCTGAATGATGAAAGGACAGGGACCTCTCCGCCTGCATTCTTCAGGGCTTCAAAGGTAGCAGGAATCTCTGCCATTTCCTACCTGGAATGCAGTATTGTTTTCAAGTTTCTTCTCTGCTAGGGGTGAAGATAGGAGAGCTGCAGAGATCTCCTACCTCACAGTAAAAGGAGCCACGGGGGTGTCTGCCTAGGACAGGTGTGTCCATGACAACTACATACTCAGGGTCCAGGGAAATGTCCCTGAAGTGGCTCAGTGGGTGCTTTGGACCCATATGAGTCAGATCTGTGCCCGAACTCTAGCATTACCTGACTCATAAGGGCCCACTCCACCCCTGGCCATGAGGGCGCGCAGCGTCAACTCTGAGGCCACTCCTCATTAGACAAGCCCCAGAAGAGTGGGTTATTATCATTGTCTTCAGCTGCCGCAGGACTCAGCGTCCTTCTCCATGGAGACCTAGCCTCTCCTTCAGTCAGTGGGCCAGCTTGGGTCCAGGAACTGGGCAAGGGATCATATTTTCTCTTTTTCCTTTCCTGGAACAATAGCTTCCAGCCCCCTACTCACCCATCTTTGATTTTTTAAATTTTACAGCTCAAACAATATCCTTGCTACCTGCCCCCAGGATAGTGATCAACTCACTCCAGATTTCCTGGCTTTAGCCCCGAGAGTCCCATGTCCTGGATAAACTGACACAGCGGCCAACCTCCTCCAGGCACATCGCATTCTACGAGCTGTAGCCAGAAATCTTCAGGCCAGGTTCCCTGCTCTCACTCTTCATTTTAGGCATTGTGCCCACCTAGCTTCTGACAGGTCAGCACCTATTCTTTCCTGGGATCCCGACTGTCATCAGGGAGCCCAGTTCCATAGCAACATCTCCTACAGCCAGGCCTGGCCTCCTGAGGCACCTGCCACCGAGGCTGGGACCTCCTCGCACTGCTTTGGTCAATGGAACCTTGTCAGGCCCTGCTGTGGAGCATCGCCAGTGGGTAGGATTTCCGGCCTTCCATAGATTATTCTCTCCAGCATGCCCACTCCACTGAGATTTTTGGTTCCTTCTCCTGCCATCTGCCGTGGTAATTCTGGCATTTCTACTTCACATCACGTGGGTCATAGCTTCTTCCAAGCTTCCAAGAGCCACCGAGCATCATGTTGGCATCTCCTCATGGTCTTGTCAGAGCATGAAACCCTCTATCCAGGAAGTCTCCAGACTTGTGAACTCTCCCTTATTCTAGTCATAGTCCATCACCCTGACCCAGCACCCTCTGTGCCAGGCATCCACTCCTAGCTGTTGCCCACGTTGGTGGTGGGTCCTACACCTCCCTCATACCAGCTTCTTTCTTCCCTTAGAAGGCTGGTGTGTCATGGCTGGGTCCTAGTTTTTGGTCCAGTGTCCAGGAGGGGAGCTGGAGACAGGTCCAGAGTGGGCAGCACATTGTCTCGCAGACAGGGCCCCGAATTGTCTTTAAGCAAGGGAAGGGCAGAACATTAGTCTTTTTCATAGCAGAGAGGCCACTTCCTCAGGCCCTGGGACTCAGGGGAATGGGACTCCAAAGTGCTCAAGGTCACTGACCCAGATACCCCATCCAAGTCTCCCAGTTCTATTCTGTCCCAACCTTGGCCCCTGGGACTCACCCAGGCTGAGAATCCCTGGAGCTCCACCCTTACTGTTAAGTCTGGGTCCTGAACCTCAGCTTTCTCTTCCCTCCATGCTAGAGAAGTGAAACTCTTTATATGTAGCCCAGAAAGCCCATGACTTTCATACTTTGCCTTCAATCGGCAATTAATCACCTACGGCCTTTTATTGTTTTTCCTTCCAATCCATGGATTGTATTAGCAAAAGCCATGCAATTTCATTGTCCTTATAATTACTAATTTACCCAGTCCTCCTGACCTACTGAAACACACAGTCTGTCCTACTTTCCCTTCCATCCCAGCTTCCACACCAGGAAAAAGTCTGAGCAATGACCCAACCCCGTCACCTCAGGCCAGGCGCTCTCTCCCTTGGTGCCTGTGGCCGGCAGGCG
Source organism: Glis glis (assembly GCA_004027185.1). Lineage (NCBI taxonomy): Eukaryota > Metazoa > Chordata > Mammalia > Rodentia > Gliridae > Glis > Glis glis. The sequence continues at coordinate 83,304 of PVJS01001812.1, forward strand.
ATCCACTCCGCAATCCCACTTGGAATCGGCCTCCTCAGACACTCCTAGTTCTCTTCATCTTTGGTCTTGTTCCCTGATGAACTTCCTCAGTGACAGGGATCACAGAGCTGCAGGGCTGGGCGGAGAGAGAAGCTGATCTCAATGCAGTTGCAACAGGGGCCTCGCCAACCCCGTTCCATTGGGGTTCCAGAGCTGGGAAGGACTTCTCAGAGATGCATCTCCTGCCACTGAATTGGCTTACTCCTCCCACATGTGCCATGCCATGCGCCATGGGAGGAAAAGCTAGAGGAAGAAAGGCCTGAAAATGGAAGTTTCCAAGGACAGGATGCCATGCTTAGTGCTGTAGACAGTCCTGCGTGCTGGGAAGAAGACTTGTCCTGTGGGACCTCACAGGTGATAACTGTACGAAGGCAAATCTCAGCTGGGTCAAGGTGAGACCTGTGAGCAGTCTGGCTCTTAGGAGATGGATGGGGCAAACCCCAGAGGTACCGAGCTCCCCAACTCTGCGGCAAACAGACAAGCAGAGGCTTGTCAAAGCCAACTGTCAAAGCCATATCGGAGTGAGACAAAGTTCAGCAATCCTCATGAATGTTTCCTTCCAATGTGGATCTCTGGAGACTCGGGAAAGTTCCTGCCAAAACAGTTCAGAGGATGGACTTGCGAAGCTCTGCCCGATGCGCCCGTGGCGCACCCCTACTTTGGGTCCTACTGCATTTTAGGGCTCCAGGTGCGATGCGGGGTGGGTCTGAAGATGGAGACCACAGCGTGTGTGGATTAATGCCTGTGCACGAAGCTGCGGAGTCCATGGCGACATGGCTGTCCTCCAGAAGGGGCCCCATGCGTCCGCTGCCAAGGTTCCCTGCTGTCGCCGCGTGCCCCTCCAGCTGGAACGCCCGTCCGCCGATTCTGCGCCCAAACGGGTGGCATTCCTCTGTGTGTATACAGACACGCACACAAGCTCTTCCCAACACAAATATATATTTAAGATTTACTGTTCTGGAAAACCTAGTGAATAATGTAAATGATGAAATGATGAAAGCCCGCGTCTGGCAGAAAATATTGTTCGGGCGGCCTCATTGAAATGCAGCGTGTCGTGCACACTTGGTAATACACGCGCCGTATGAATTATGGATTCCAGGCTTATCTCTCACACTACACATGAATGTTTGATAAAGATTGTTTCCAATATTATATTTTGTCAAAATGCTCATCTAAAATTCAGTCAAAAATGCTTTCCGGTAATTATGCACTGACTTCACAGGGAGCAGGGAGGGGAGGTGACGTGCCCCTGGGTGGGGTCATTGTGGCGTGTGTGTGTTCTGTCTTATTTTTCTCAGCCTGGGTGTTTGGGGGAGAGGGGAAAGGGAGACTGGCAGTGTTTGCCACTGAAATCCTTTATTCCTCCTGAGCATCCTCATTATGGAAGCGGTTACAGTAAGGTCTTTCCTCGGCAGTTCGTTCCTTCCTCGGATATTTTTAAACTCAGCGCTGGCTCATTGGCAACATGGCCTTAGCCTCACCTCCCTTCGATCCCCAGAGCTTCTGGTTGATCTTTTACAGCCGGCATCCTTGAGCCTCGCTCCTCAGCCCCACCTTGACCCTCCCTCAGGGCTCTTCCTTCTCTCTTACAACAGAGACAGAAAGTCCCCAGCGCCCAGGCTGCCACGCTCCACTCCTGCGGTTGCAGCAAACATCACTAATTGATCATGTCACTCTTTCTCAGATTCTACTTCAGAATCCTTTTGAACACATGCTCTGGGTAACCACTATCAACAAAACAAAGATGATTTACACAGTGAAACCCATTCGTCATCCGGGTACTATGAGGTAGAGGGCTCTATCTCTGGAGCTCAGTCACTTTAGGCCTTAATGACTTGTCCTCAGCCACTCTTCCAACCTCATTCCCAGCCATTCCCCTTCCTCCCTCTCCTGGGTCTCTAGTCCCCACTCCACACCTTCACTTCTGCTTTTCCAGCTGCCTGGAACACCTTCATCATCATCTCCTCGGCAAACTCCTACTCATGCTTCAAAACCTCTGCAATGCTTTCGTGCCTTTGGTGTACTTCTTTCCTCTCACTCTCTGTACACACGCATGTACACACAGTCCTTCACATACACATGGTACAGAGTGTGCCCCAGGGGAGTTTATTAACTCGGTTACTGAGGGGAGGGTGCTGCCTGAGTCACAGGAGTGCCCACACTTGTATGTTGAGTCCCAGCACAAAGGAAATTTAGGTTCTGAGCTCACCGATGGCGCTGGCCTTCATGGAGTCTCAGTGTAGAAGATGGGACATTCCCAGTGCAGATGCAGGAAAGGTTCCCCTTTACCCTCCTCAGTACCAAGGAAAATGGCCATGCATTCAGTTTTTACAGGTTTTAGAGAAAGCAAGACAAGCAAGCTTCCATGGAGATGGCTAAATCAGCCCCATCGTCTCCAGTGTGGTGTTCCTGTCCTTCACATGTCTCAACAGCATACCCCAGGCAGCGTCACCCTTGACACTGCCCCCAGGAGCAGTCCTCGGGAAGTCCCTGTCCCTGACCACATCGGAGTCCTTCCACTTTTCCACATGCATGCAGCCCCTCCCACTGTGCTGTAGACCACCATCGTCTGTCCCCAAGGAGACCAGAAGAGCCCGCTGCAGTCACCGTGCCTCCTCTAACACATTCCCCATCAGCAGCCAGGGTGACCTTCCCAAACCCATGTGACCATCTCCCTCCTTGCAAAGACTCAAATGCTGCTCCATGGCTCTTCAGCTGAGAACCGACCTTGGTTCTCCCTTCTGGTGTCCCCTCACCACTGAGCAGAGAGCTGGGCTCAAAGGTGTTTTTAAAATATGTGTTGCATTTCACGCACAACCAGGAAAGGCAGCAACCCGAGGGATCCATCAGGAAAGTGCACGGCGGCCCCCAGAAGGGCTCTCCATACAGGGGCCCATCGTGTGGGCTGGATCTAAGAATCATGGCCTCCTTGCACCGGCAGCACACAGGCAAGTGCTGACAGCCCCTCAGCCCAGCACCGAGCACACACCATTCTGTTGCCATCGAGTATTTCAATATAACTCTGGTGTGAGACTCACAGCCCCAGATTTCAGCTACTCCCAGAAGGGCTGGGAGCAGAGGGGATGCCGGAAAGGAGAGCCCCTGGGAGAATCCACACGTGCTTGCTCTATCATTTGTGTGCATCTACAGCCTGCCTGCTTCTCTTCTACAAGCACCACCTGCCTGCCACCATGCACTGTGATGGGAACAGGGATACACAGATGAAGGTCACAGGCCCCACCTCTCAAAGTTCTCACATTCTAGTGGGTTAGTCAGACTGGCCTGCACACATGTGCTGAGGAGTTGGGAGAGGTTGGCCAGGCTGGTATGAGAGCTCAGAGTGGGGGGGCAGCCAATCAAGATTGTGCTTCTCAGGGACACTGCTAGAAGAGGGGGCAGTGGGGCTGGGTCTTGAGGGATGAGCAGGAGTTTGCAGAATTGAGCTGAGGAAGAGACTAGGAGGTATTTCAGGCAGCAGGAGCAATATGCCCTCAAAATCTGAGAGAGCATTGAAAGCCAGGCAGGGAGTTCACAGGCCAAAGTTGAGGCCAGAGGAAGGGTTCTGTGTGCTGAAATCAGGGGTCTGGACATTGGCCCAGAAGTCCCAAGTGGGTCACAGAGGGACTCAAAGCCAGAACTGAACCTCAGGCCTCCATGTCTGCCCCACAACTGCTTCTCATTTGTGTCCAGGATGGCAGTCACCACCTCCTCCAGGAATGCCATGCCATTCCCTGCGGAGAGAGCTGGCATTCCACCGCCCCTTGAATCTTGATGGTCCATGGCTTCTCCCACCAACAGGATTGAGTGGAAATGAAGCTCCACAGATCTAGGCTGAAGCTTAGCAGAACTGGAGACTCTGCTGATCCTCTTGGGCGCTTGCTGGAGGAGGGCTGAGCTGCACCCGTGAAGCTGAACCAGCTAAGATGTGTGCGCTGTGGGGAAGCCCAAGCTAGCTGCACAGAGGCTTCTCAGACAGAGTCGCAGTCATCCCACCCAGTCCAAGCACCAAACCCATACATCAAAGAGCCACCTCGGACATCCCAGCTCCAGCCAAATTCGCAGAGGCCCCGGACACCTGGCTCAAGTAGATTCGATGCAGTCATCTCCTGCTGCAGCTCCAAATGTCATGAAGGAGGGATGAAGCATTCCTGCTGTGTGCTGGCAAATTTCCTGACCCAAAGGACCATGAGAATTAAAAAATAGCTGTGGTTTTATGCCACTGTTTGTGCTGTGAATAACTAACACACCAACCCAGTTGTAACGGTAAGAATGCATCCAGCTACGAGTAACAGAAAACCCACCTACCCTGGCTTAAACGGACAGATCGGGGTCAGTTTTCTTGCACAACAAGACCAGAGGAGGGTGGCTACTAAGGGATCTGTGAAATCAGGGCCAGCGTATTTACAGTTCCCTTGGCTGTCTCCTCAAGGTGGCAAGAAAGCTACTGCAGCTCCAGATGTCATGTTCTCATTCCAAACAGGAAAAGGGCAGAGGAGAAGAGAGCTTTACCAGCCCTGTTAAGCCCCCTTCGTATTGAGAGAGCCAGAGCTTCTCCAGACCCATCACCAGAAGCCCCACAGCAGCTTAGTTTTCTGCAGACATGGGTGAAGGGCAGGGAGCAGGCAAGGGGACTCTGAGTGGCTTATACTACAATCCAGCTGAAACAAAACTGGGGTTCACTTAAGCTAATAAAAGAGAAAGAAACATTAGAAAAGCAGACAGCCAAGTCTGTCTGATCAATGATAACATCTTTATTGAGGTTTAATTAGCACACAATAAAATGTATGTCATATTTAAAGTATCCAATCTGATACATTTTGACACATGCTTAATCCATGAGATCATCAATGCAATCAAGATAAAAACACACCCATTCTCGGACCCCTTTTTAATTCCTCCCTCTTGCCCTTCAACCCTGGCCCCAAAAAAGTAGTGACATGCTTTCTATCATTATAGATCAGCTCACATTTCCTATAGTTTCTTATGAATGGAGTCACACAGCATGTGCTGTTTCATGTGCCTTTTTTACTTAGCATAATAATTTGAAGATTCATTCATGTCTTGGTGTGCATCAGGCATTCATTCCTTTTTATTGCTGAATAGTATTTCATTGTACTCCAATTCATTGGAGTACAATTGTACTCCAATTTGTTTATCCATTCCCTCATTGATGGACATTTGCATTTTTGCCTATAACGAACAAAGCTGCCAAACATCTGCATACAAGTCTTTGTATGGACATATGCTTTCTTTTTCCTTGGGTAAATACTTAGAAGTTAAATGAGTAATCATACAATAGATGTATATTTAAACTTTTTTTAAATTTCCATAGTGGTTGTGCCATTTTATGTTGTCCCCACTAGTGTGTGGGAGTTCCAGTTCCTCCACGTACTCACCACCGCTTGATGTGGTCTTTACTCCTCAGCTTCTTAATTCCTTCAAGAGCTTTCGTCCAGGCCATCTTTGAAGCAATCCTCTGCTGTCCTGTGGGGTGGAAACATTGAGGCAGGGAAAGGAAGCAGATACATCTTGAAAAACTAACTTCTATGTGCAACCCTCCACTTTCACATGCAACCCCTCATTTATTCCTAGCATCAGCATGTAACAGTTATTCACTTCACCCGCTTTACAAATGAGGAAAGAGACTCAGACAGGCCTGGGATCATGCTGCAGGTGAAGCCATCACTGCTCCGTACAACCCCAAAGCACCTGCCTTTTCTCCTTTTCTTTCTGTGACTTGGGCCCACTCTTCTTATCTCCAGAGATGACTTCCTTCTGGAAAGCAAAAGGGAGATGGCCTCTATTTTATTTGTGTTGTTCTGTTTTGATGCTGGGGATTGAACCCAGAGCCTCAGGCATGCTACACCCCAAACTCTGAGATGACCTGGGTAATAAGAGGCTCCCCAAGACAGGCAATAAAATCAGACTAGGGATGGGGGTTAGGGACAACTTCCCAAAGCAGATAAATCTTCAGCTAATTTTCAAAAAAGCAGGAGGAAGATTGGGAAAGCAGAAACCACATGGAAAATCTCAAGACATGAAACATCATAAAAGCCGGGCGTGGTGGCACACACTTTTAATCCCAGTACTTGGACAGCTGAGACAGGAAGATTAAAAATTCAAGGGCAGTCTTAGCAACTTAGCAAGACCCTCAGCAACTTAGTGAGACCCTATTTCAAAATAAAATAGGGCTAGGGGTGTAACTCAGAGGTAGAATGCCTGAGTTCAATCCTCAATACAAAAAAAAAAAAAACCTCTTAATAAAAATAGGTCCATGCCAATTTAGATATATCTCATAACTCAAGCCAAAGCTCAGAATCATGTCTAATGACAAATTACAAGAATTATTCCTGTGAGAGTCAGGAACACGCAAGGGATACTCACTGTTGGAATGTACATCTCTGTGCAAGCCTTGACTCCTCCCTGGATCCCTGTCATTCCCCATGTGACTTTGCAGTTTCTCTCCCACAGGCAGAGTATCTTTCCAACTCCACTGATGCTGAGCTGGGCCATGTGGCTTGTTGTAGCAGGTGGGGAGTGGGCAGAAATGACCGAGTGCCAATTCCGAGCCTAGGATTTAAGAATTGTGTGTTTCTCCCGTGGCTCCTGTATTTCTGTCATTACATGAGATGATCCTAGGGAGGAGGATGAGAAACTCCTAGAGCAGACCTAGACCCCATCTGCAGCTTGGAGCCAAGCCTAGTCAAAGCCAGCCTTGGTCGGCCAGCCCTCAGGAGACCTGCAGACACAGGGACAAAGACAAATGATCGTTTTGATCACTGAACTTCGTGTGGTTGTTATACAGCAGCATCGTAACACTAATACCCACTGTGACGAATATTAGTACACATTGTGCTTGACCTACTAGCCAATGCAATTAAATAAGAGAACAAATTAGGAGGTATAACATTAAAACAAAAATGGGAAATTATCACTTATTAACCATCTCATTGCACACCTTCAGAATGCAGGAGAAAGCGCCAATCTGAAAACACTACTAAAAATACTAAAAGTATTTAATAACAATTAATTTATATAAAAATCAATAGCTTTCCTACATAAAACAATAACCAATTAGAAAAATTCCCATTCACAGTAATAATAAAAAGGAAAAATACCTAGAAATATATTTAACACAAAATGTGCCTGATCTACAGGGGAAAAAAAATCAAACTCTGCCAGAGGACATAAAATAAGACTTCAATAAATAAAAAGATACACCCTGTTCTTGGATTGGAAGAGTCATGTTGTACAGAATCCAATTCTCTCTACATTAATCTATATTAGTGTGATCCAAAAATACCAACGGGATTTTTTAACTAAGCCTGTTGATCCTATATATAATAGGAGCTGAGAAATCTCTGAAAAGAAGAAACCAACTGTAGCTAGATATTAAAACAGTGTCATTTTACTAGCTAGAAAGTCGTGCATGTGAATAGACAGAGTTTATAATAGACGTTTGTCATCACCAAGTGATGTCTGTGGGCACCTCGTGTCCTCGGGACACTTGCTATAGTTGGAGTATTTGTGTCACCACGAACCCGCCTGCCCAAAACAGAGGCCAGGACTTGCTTTGTGGGTCACCCTCACAACAGGCACACGGGCATGTGACCTTAGCTCTGCTAACCAGGTGCCTCCTGTGGGATTCAGAGGAGGGCAATGTGGAAAGAAGGTTCTGCACGTGATCTGAGCTTAAATAGAGAGGTGACAGAGACATCGGGCTCCTAGTGACGGGGGCTCCTGATGCCTATTTCCCAGGAGCAGCAGGGTGAGCTTTGAATTCATGCTCAGTGGCAGTGGCAGCCGCAGTGGTGTCTTCCTGAGAGTTTCCACCCAGGAGGCAGGTGCAGGCTTCCTTGCTGCCTGGCCACTATTGTGATTCTCTGGCCTCCCTGGTGACCCAGTGAGCCACCCAATCGTCTTTAGCAAATTCTTTTTCTGCTCCAGTTGGCAGAGTAGCTTTTCTTGTTTTCAACTTCAAATCTTGGCTGATATACCTTCTAAGCGAATGGAATATAAGGTCCTCAAATAGGTCAAATGCATCTGGAGGAAATATGGTAGTAATGAGAGTTAACATTTATTCAGCACCTACTGTGTGCCTGGCCTGGTTCTGCAGACTCGTCATTAGCTTAGCCCTTACAACAACCCTAAGTTATTGTCCCCATTTTACAGATCTGGAAACCAAGGTACAGAGTTTTCTGCAATTCATATATAATTAAGTTGACATTCGAGTTCATTAGGAGAAAGAAGCACCACTCCGTAGATGATTTGAGGCCAGCTAGCCATCTGGGAAAAGGACGTGGGTCTCTACCTCACTGCTTACACTGCAAATTCCACATAGATAGAAAAATAATAATAAAAGAACTAAAAGAAAATGCAGAAGAATGCTTTAAAATGTTGGAATTAAGAAGGCTCTTCTAAGACATAACATTCAGAAGCCATTAGAACATACTTAACATTGATAATTGCAACCCAGATGACAATGGGCCAATGCATGTAAAAATATTATCAATCACAAGGGAAAAAAGTCAACATAAAGAAAGGGCTAGGGCATCAAATAACATTTCACAGAACAATATCTATAAGTGACTTACCATCCCTCAAACTTTTTTTTTTTTTTTGCGGTACCGGGGATTGAACACAGGGACGTTCTACCTCCGCGCTA